>JBBPPY010000077.1:0-41740 GCA_038092195.1 Leccinum barrowsii
CCCTCTTCTTCCACCACCTCCACCGCCTCCTGCTACCACAAATAACTTGCAGCATGCACTGCCGTCGCCTGATGCAGCTTCTTCAGCAACTTGGCCCCATGCAACGCATCCTTGGTGATCAACCCGTCTACCTCGAACACCTTTTCGTCCTGCAACGTCCCGATGATCAACGTGATCGCAGCCAACTGTGCTCGGCTTTCGAAAATCGAGTCCTCGAACACCGAAAACGCGCTTGGACGTACAGGTCGTACCGTGTCGAGAGAGAGTAGTTTTGCCAGTGAAGCGAGGAATGCTTACTAACGACGTCGTGATCATGTGGCTGTGCTCCTTTGTGAAGGTTGACTGAGACTCTGCCAACTTGCAACGCGTCCAAATTTGCTACTAGTAGTAGTCTCCCGTAGGCAGGAAGACCGTCGTCCTTCTGTTAAGCAAAGTTACTGTGAATTGAATAAAATGTAGTCAATGAGACTGTAAACTGACGGTACTCTGAGAAACGACACGCTAGTACTATGACTATGTATAGATAATCGGAAAAGTTTAAGGTGGCGCATCGTTCATTTTTCTGCAAATTAAGCATTACAATTGTACTATAACCATGGGCAAGCAAGGTCTCCAGCGGCACCGCCGCTGGCTAGTATATAGAAATAAAGCGGTACCTTCCGGAATACTCTTTGATGATTTTAGTGTGCGCAAAGGCCAAGATCTGATCCGCATATTCGAGTATGTCTGGGTAACAGTTGAGGGAGAGATTCGTGAGCGAGACTAGGAGCGCCGTGATGTCTGGTATCGTCGAGCCTGCGACCCGATCGTCAGAACGTCATTGGTTCGTGCAAAATCTCGTCGTACGCACCTCGATGAGTTCGACGACTTGTTTCCAAAAGACCTCAAAGAACTGTAACACGTCACTCATCCGCCTTTCAGCGCTCGTCCGAGCCCATTTCAGCGCACCCACCCACCACGCCCTGCCTCCATTTCCCATTCGGGTTCATCCCCCAGGGGTCTGGAGCGCGCGATCCCGACTTTCGGGCACACGCACTTGCGAGGTGTTCCCGCCCTCGCAGCTCACCATACTGCCAACTCGGGCTCCCGGGCCGGGCCGGAGAGCGCTTTGCGCTTCGCCCGCCCACTCTCAACTCACCCTCTCCTCCAAAGACTTATGGCGGAAGATCTGCGCCAATAATCCAGCACGTTTTTTTCAACCCGCCACAAAAATTTGACCCTGCGCGCACCTCAAAAAAGGCATGCTACAGTTTTTATTTTCGTAATACTACTGTTACATAGAGAACTGCAGGGGCAGTGCGGATGACCCCGCGCCCTACAGGCTACCCGCTGAAACATGTCCCCGTACCTGCTGTGCAGGTGTGCTGCAACTCACATAAGGAAGAGCACGGTCACACGTAGTACTCGTGAGGTACTGCACGCACACCGTGCTGGCGTTGCGTCCAAGTCGTTCATTGTCGCGTTGTGGCATGCCATCGTGTCAGTCAACGCGTTGTAGTGCCACGTTGCGTGATTCGTCGACGTGTTTTTTGACATCGACGTCATGTCGGCGTGTCGTGGTGGTGCCAGCACGACGCAGAAGCGACGACAGCACGCCGGTGCGCCGCCACAATGCGATAACGATGATGTGACCGGGACGAGACCAGGACCAGGACAAGAGCACGGAGACGACAAAGATGACGAGACAACGAAGACAACGAGACGGACGACCGCGATGACGATGACGTCCTTACCCCCACCACCACCATCCTCATCCCCGACTCCCCGTCCCCGTCCCCGTCCTCTCTCCCCAGCGTGTGGAAGCGACCACACAGCGTGCGCGATTGTGCGCGTTGTGTAGTCGCTCCTGCATGCTGCCCTTGTTGTTGCCGTTGTCGTTCGCCCACATCCACCCCTCCGAGTCGTCTCGCCCTCGCTGTCTCGCCATTATCCCAGCCCTCACATTGCCGTTGCCGTTGCCGTTGCCCTCGTCAGGAAGTAGGAACAACCCCACAACACGCCCAATTGTGCGTGTTGTGCAGTCGTTTCTAAAAGCCTGCATGCAGCCTAGCCCTTCGAGTCGTCGTCATTCTATTGCCGCACTCAGGCAAGGCTACACATTTTTGTAAATGCATACTTTAATGTATATGTACTGGACTCTAAACCAAACATATAAAACCGCGCATGCCTTTTTGCGGTGCGCACATGGGTCGAAATTTTCGTGGCGAATTGAAAAAAAAACGCTCTGGATTATTTCAGATCTTCCGCCATAGGAATTGGAGTTTCGGAGGATGCGCTAGGCAACAGTACGTCGAAACCTTGGGAATTGGGGCCATTCCCCCCACCTTGAGATGGGTGGTCAGCAGGCATAACCAGACCCCCTCGCGAATGACGGTATTACTCACCTTGTGCAAGAGGAATGGAGCCAGTGAGAACATCCGTCGCTGAGGAGCTGGCCACATTTCCCCCCATCATGGCGGCCCTGATTGATCCACCCTCGCCAATTCGTGCAGTGGAGACTCCGGCGTTGACATCAAGGGCCATCCGAGATGGCTCAAAGGACCGCGGGTGGGGCTTACCTCTGGGACCGCGGGGTGGGATGATCAGACTTGGGGCGTGCCCGACGCAGCGGATAGGGGGCGGAATGAGGATGGGTCGAGTCCCCGGGTGACGCTCCAAATCCCGCGTTGGATCCGTCATATGCCGATCGAGATTGCGAATGAGATCTTCCATCAGCGTCATCCGGCCGTCCAACTTGGCTTCCAGTTGATCAATCTGGATCCTCTGATTACGCAGCACGGTTTCTTGAAGTCGACGGAAATCATCCGTAACCGGATAGTCGATTTCCAGTTCAGACACGCCGGCAGAGCGTGAACGGAGAACCCGACTGCTGGGGCCCGCCGTTTGCAATGTGACGTCGTCTGCGGCTGGTCCGGGAGTGGATTGAGTTTTTTCGTCTGATTTATGCGCGGGTTGTCACCGCTTGAATCGGAAAAGAAAGATCAGAGAAGGTTTACCGCATTTCTTTCGAGACAGCACTCGGCGCCGTTTCTTCGGCGGAGGGGAGTCAGAGGAGTTTGAAGGGGATGGCATTGCTGGCGGGGATGAGGCGCGGCTGGCAGTGATTCGGGACATCGACGGGGAAGGAGGCTTAGACTGGCCGTGACGGACGCCGAAAGCCGCCCGCCCACGCAGACCGCCGGCGTGGTCGCAACCCTTTCTGCGCTGCCTGCACGTTTGGCATGCACCCCATTCCGACGGTGCGCATTTCAATGCCTCCTCTACGCAACGCTGGCACGCGTTTCTAGGTTGCTCAATCTCGGGTCTATCCTGTTTTCGCTTTCCTGCTGCATCACAGGTGCTTCGTTCGCGTTTGAATCCCTGCTGAGAAGCAGTTGCGCCTCTGCCACCAACTCAATTCAGAATTTCGAAGTCAACCAATCAGTAAAAGGCGCACCTTGTTGTTCTTCCTCGCTCGTCCTCCTCATCCACGGTGTCTCGTTCCGACTCGCTGGGACTTTCCTTCCTCACCCGTTCTTTTCCTTTTCCTGGCGCGGATACATTGGGGGGACGGTCACGACCTTCGGGTAGCTTGCTTTGATTATCCGTTCCGTTGAAGGAGGGGTCAGCATCTAATAACGGTTTTTAACAATTCTGCGACGACCACCTAATCACGCGACTTACCTAAGGGCATTGTCGACAGCTCAACCCCATCTTCGGGCAGGTTCACAGCGGCTGCCACGTCATTCCCGTTTGTTGATAACATTGTTGCGTCATCCGGCTGACCTGCTTTGAGATTAAGGTGAATTGCGGAGGGGTTATGAAATGAGAACATGCGAAACGAACGATTGCCGCCATCCTCCGTCGATCGTCCGTTTTCCGTCAACGGGGTACCTTCCTGCCGGCGTCCAATGGCCCACCATCCATGAGTTCTGATGACAGCCTCCTCGCAGGCCAAGATGACCTGGAAATCGGGGGTCTCCTCTTGCTGCCAATGAGCCTCGACGGATATCAGCATAGGCGGGACGGAATCCGCCTGACGCACAACAGAACGAACTATATTCTAAGTTGCCCAAACGTGAAATCTGAGAAATACAGATATATCGAGAACGTACCATTTGAACCTTTAAAAGGCTGGTCACTCGATCTCTAGCAGCTTTTCCGTCGGCACGGAGAGCAACTTTTAAGAGCGATTTGACGCTTAAATCAGCTTGAGCGAGAATAGCATTGGCGGCCATGTGATGGCAGAAGAGCCACGCGCTTTTAAGATCGCAGCTGCGACGCAGGGGAATTGTCGGACTTTGAATGGGCTTACGAGACTGTATGGTAGGCACTTTCCACGCCTTAGGGTCAGAGTCAGTTTTTTTCTTTTTTTTTTCTTTCGACGAGCGATATTATCATGTAGCAACTGGCTAGCCTGGTCCCACACAATATGTTGAGATACGTTACATTCATTAGACTACAACTAGCTTTCCTTTACCGGTACTTTATTCCCACCCCGCTCATTACTTACAGCTCCGGACAGTTCCGTCGCATCCCCCTCAGTCGTTCCACTCTCGACTGAGGTATGCATACATTAACACTCGCTACTATCTACCTGCTAACCATGTACCTAGCTCACTTCTCTTTAGGTTATGAGCCCCGCTGCGTGAAAATTTCACCGGCGAGAATAAAAGTTGAAACGAACTCAACCGGACCGATTCCCATCCTTCGATTGGATTACCGCAACAACTCCCCGTTAAACCCACATAAAAGCCTCTCCCGAGTTAATAGACATGCCAGCATCTAGTAGTCAAACTCCATCTGGTACGGCGTCAAGTACGTCACCGCCCGCTCCGAGTCCCACTGTCCCGAAAACATTCGAGGTTCCCTCGGGCGTCCACCATTACTTCCCGAGACACGAAGGTGATCGCCTTACGGATGAAAAAGGTTACTTTGGGTGGTCGCACCTCATGTGAGAAGGGTTCGAGCTCTTCGGACTATTGGACCTCGTCGAAGGGACACTGAAGGAACCTACGGACGCTGCCGAGTTATCAGTATGGACAAAAACGACTGCATAAAGCTCGAGTTACTCCCCAAAATCACTGGCATCAAGTCTGCACACGCTGTCTGGAATATCCTCGCCACCGAGTTCGGACAAGTCGGCTCAGGATCCGTTATCTACTGGTTCCGCCGCTTGACGAAGCACATGCCGAGTGGTAGTGACGTATCTGCACACATCAGCGAGTACCAGGAAGCCATACAGTACCTCTCCAATGCAAATCTAGTCTCAGGGGACTTCTATGCTGCCGCCATCTTGCTGTCTACACTACCGAGCGATCCGAAAGACCCCGACTCGTGGGACTATTTCGTGAAGGGGGTACGAATCAATAAAGACACTACTACGCTATCGGGCATAGTATCAGAGATTCTCGCCGTCAAGCTTCCGCTAATGCTACCAGCACGTCATCGGAAACAGCACTTGCCTCCATAGAACATTCCTCCCGCGCAGCCGGCTTAAAGTTTTGCACGAACTACAAGCGGCAAGGACACACAAAGGACGAGTGCTGGGGGAGAGGCGGCGGAAAAGAAGGGCAGGGCCCAAAGCGGAAAACTAAATCCAAAAATAAAGGAAAAGGGAACGGCGAGAAAGCCAAGGTCGCCACAGAGGACGGAGGGGACGAAACGTCTAACGTCATACTTGAAAAATGCCTCGTCGCTACAGAAACAGGCCTCGAGACACCATCTCCGACCCCTCCGAATCAGTCACAGACTCTGCGTACAGTGCACGTACAGCATCGAGCGTGACTCCCATTGTCGACTCCGGCGCCTCAACTCGCATACTCGCGGATCGCACGTCATTTAAGTCCTATTCACCCTCATCGGGTAGCATTAGCGGTTTCGGAAGCGGCCAGTCGGTATTGCAGGTCGCGGTGAAGCACAGCTACTCGCCAGCAGACCATCCGGTGGTACAATAAATCTTAAACTACGCGACACGTGTCATGTCCCATCGTCGACACTACCTATCGTCTCAGTCTCACGACTCGATGATGCCGACTGCTACACGCTGTTTGGTGCCGGTCGCTGTGTCACATTCGAGCTAAAAGACGACGGACAAATGATACATGACGTCTTAAACAAGTCACGTCGCATCGTTTTCACTGCCACCAGACGCGCCGACCGTTTATACCACATGGACACACCACGCCGATCTGACGAAGTCTCCTACCAAGCCGTCACCCCCACCTCGAAGATCGAGCAGCTACACCGCCGACTTGGACACCTCAATTACCAGTCTGTGCGAACGCTCGTCAAGAAAGGCCTCGTGACAGGCGTCAAACTCACGCAGAGCGAGCTCAACTATTTGCTGGATTGGGTTTGCCGACGATCTGGTAACCGTTACAAAGCTGTTTTCCGGATCGGCGGCGTAAGTCCGCTAATCGTCCCACGCTTCGAAGAAGAGGCGAAGATCGCGAGATCTGTTAAGAGAAGGTTTGAGGGAGAGAACTTCTAACGGGCATGAAAAGTTGGGGACAAAAGGGGTAACGGGGATGCTCTGTATATGGGTCCCGATAGAACGCCGCCTGTTCCGCCAAGAAATCGCGGCCATCCAAGGATGCGCTAAAGGCGCAGCCTCGTACAGCCTGTAAGCTTCGGCGATTCGACGGTTCAAACTTTCACCGCTGGCATGGTTGCATGGCTACCCGGTGACTCGTAATATGCGATTCCCCTGATCAATCTAAGACGCCGCACGACTGTCATATATTATCATTCCCAACAGCTGCAATTTTTTTGTGATTCGGTGCGTACGTTGACAGGCATCTCAGGGAGTGGGTAGAAAACGAGGGCTAACCCGTGTCTACCCCTGACGTCGATCTGATGCAGCTCGGATCTCCCTGCTTCGCCAACAGCTGCGAATCTCGCAGCGCTGCTCGTCGCCCCGATCAACCCGTACCAATCGGTGCTCACGTTGCTTGTTATCCCGCGCTACCTCCCGCTCCTAATGCAACAACTTTTTTCCACACGCCGTTCGATCGCACGCAGCGTCGTCTCGGGTGCTCACGCAAGACAAGCCTTGGTTTGACCATATTCCCCTGCGGTGCTCGCCCTCAAGGACGGCGATGACAGGCGGCCCATTTTAGCAGTCGTCGTAGGGCAATTCGTTGTTGTTGTGTCGCTGGCCTTCTTTGGGCTATGGTGTGTGGCTGGCAACTGACGCTCGTCGGCATCGGCATCGGCATCAGTCCTTTTTTCGTCGGTACCATGGCCCTCCAAGCGGGACTGGTTGCAAAATACGAGGTTAGGAACAAACGAGCTCGCGAGGAGTTTGCTAGGGTGTATTGCGAGTTACGTTCGTATATGGTCCCTAATCTAGTAGGGAGATCGGAGACGCGCCAGGATGATTGGGACCGGAATCATGTGTGTAAGATGATTAGACGAAGAGAGAATAAGAGCATGAGGCTTCATGATGAGTGTTCCCCGGGAGTTGAACGAACCGGACACAACGGAAACAACTTAGGAGCATGGGTAGTATGTGAACGACGGGTGATCTGTCCTAGATCTCTGTTGGTCGAGGAATCGTCGTGCGGTGCAACTTTTCATGCTGGGCCCACGCATCACATCCCAAATCTGTTGAAGAAGGCTAGTGTTTATATGTTGCCTGTGATGATGGAATGAGTGATCGCTATCGCTGATATGGGATTCACTAGCGAGCGATATGAATGATTAATGGTCTGCTGACCGCGCATATATTCTGCAGAATCTACGCCATTCGTGAACGAGTTCGTGCGTGCACTGCGGGTGTGACCGGCCGCTGATAAGGAAAGCAGGGCATTCGAGCCAGTCAGTACGGCGACTGACACGAGGGCCATATCAGAGGGCATCGATCGAGAATTAGCCTCGTCCGGAAGCAGATGCGTACGAGCTGATGTGTTGTACTGTGAACTGAGTAAGTTTGTTTCAAACTATACTCCATACAAACACGGGAACACCGACATGATTGTTCATTAAGATTGTCAATCAAGTTATCGCATGAAATGTGTTTTCAAGAACGTGCCCAGAGAGCGCTCAGATGCGTCTGCCCCTTTCGCCCAGGATCTGCATCACCCATCGCCGGTTCACCCATCACCTATTGTTTCTCACTTCTTTCCGAGTCCGACTGTGTCCTCTTGAATATCGAATATGCCTGAGGCCGGCGGTTCGATCATAACCAACGAGTGTGAAAATGGGTGCAGGGTCAGCGCATATCTGAGCGGGCGGCGGTTCCCTGGTGTTCAAGGGTTAGTACTTTTGGAGCACATAAGAGGACCAACGGGCGGGTACGACGGGGAAGATTTGGGCTAGTCAAAGTTGGTCTGGAATCACTTTGCTAGCTCATACTGGGAAATACAATCAGTTAGTAACGCCGAAGCATAGTTCCAGGGAGAACATTGGACGGAGAGAAACCGTCCTCGGGATTCTCGAGTGTCTTGATTAGTAGATACCACGATAGCGATGTTACGTACGCATACTAAAGGGGATGAAAGTGAGCGCCCAGGGCAAAGCGTGAGAGTGCATGCGTATGCCACTGCAGGCGATAAAGGCGTGCTGTGAGTGACATCAGCAAATCACTTTGTGCTGTACAGGGCTGTCCAGCATTGTAGAGCAACTATAGTCAGCCAGCTAGGTCCAGGCTGGACAAATCCCCCCAGTATTGATTTAGCTATGTGATGCTATGAAATGCTATGAAATGCTATGAAAGGAACTGAAGTGATAGAACAAAGGTGTTCTCTCTGGCTCTGTCCACACCTCCCCAGCACTTCCGAACTGTATGCCTTGGCATAGTATTACTCACCAGGCAATTACTAGAATAGCAATCATTCTGAAGAGGCTCTGTCCACAGCTTCCCAGCACTTCCGAGCTGTATGCTCTGTGCCGTATTACTCGCCAGGCAATCATTAGAATAGCAATCAGGTACCCAGAACCACTTAGCCGAGAACGACAGGCACAATGATTTAACCAAATCAAATTCATCATTCAACCAGCCGAAAATAATGACATCATACTACAAATCTAATGAACGCCAATCAATCTAGGACAATTTGCAAATGACTGTGCCTTCCGACAGTGATATCGACACTTTGTAATGCATTCCTGGTTGTGACATAAGCCAACATTAAAAAATAAAGCAACAAGTGTTACTCACCATCCATCCTTCGCCCATTCTGTGACTTGCGCCTGCAGCTTTGGGCCATGGTACGGATCTTGCTGAATATCATGCAACATCCCGAGCATGGCTTGGAAAACCGAACTGTATGCCTTCCCAGAGAAGTTAGGGAACGACTTTCCATTACCATTCCTGGAGAAGCCATCGAGCACGCAGTTATACTAAGTACAAGTCAAGTGTAAGTAATCCAAAATGATCGAGCGGAGAAAACTTACCGCTGCACCGACGAGCGCGAGGCACGGTAAGGGGACACCAGTTCGAAAGAGGTTGGCACGCTTGTCCGCGATGTGATAGCTGCCGGTGTAAAAGAACTCGATCACGGCATGCTTTAGAGCAGGGTGAGCGAAGTTGTTTGTTCTCCCCTGTTCAACTGCGGTCAGCATTACGTCGGACACAAAAAAAATACTGACATTCTGGTCAACACCATTTCTCAAAAACACTGACTGTTGGAGTAGCTGTGACGCAGCATTCTCGACCCATGCAGCACGTGCTGGGACTGCAATGGCATCAGGAGGAAGCAGGTTGAATGCGACCGGGGCATGTGCGATGGCGACCTTTTTTAGCTCCGACCGCCACGTCGACATGTCACCAAGGAGCTGAAGATAGATATCAGCGAAGGTAAAACAGTACGCCTGATACATACCACGCCTGCCATGTCCCTCTTGTGATCCGGCCAGAAACCTAGTAAGCGTAGATATGAGACTCGGGATTCATTATCCCTGAACTGGAGTGATTGACTGAAGCACTTACCTGGTTGAAATGATGTCCCTCGCTTGGTCCATTCGACTACGACCGTTACGAGAGACTCTGTGATTGAGTTGTCTAGATCACGACCTCTCGAAGGGAAGGGGTTATGTAAAGCATGAGCTGCACGGCACTCTCTTTTCGCGTCTTCGATACAGTCTTTCCATGTAGGGTGATAAAATCCGAGACTATCAGCGGATGGGCTAGCGTCCTTTGCCTTTTTCGAGTTGCGTGGCGCCCGGGTCTTGAAATCCATTTGAGTCTGCGATGGCTGTTGAGCCAGTGGAGCCAGTTGCTCAGGAGGGGGAGCACAGGGACGCCCGTTGTTCTTGTAGTGGCGTTCTAAGACGTCTTCTGGTGTACCTCGAACAGCGACCTGAACAACTGATTAGTAGCATGCTCATAATAATTCAAGCATACGTATCTACCACTTCAGTAACGTTAGTGCCGTTTCCTGTCAGAACACCGTGGGCAGCTTCGTCATCCTCGTCACGCGAGAACGTGAACTCATGATCCGGGGGAAGCGAGTGGTGCCGAGGGGTAGGAACAGGGACAGTCTGCGGAGCAAAGCCTGTGATAAAGAAGTTATTAGTGGGCGGTAAGGTCTCAACAAGTACGTACTTACCGGGATGGACCTTCCTCGCTTGCCCAGTGGTGGCCCAACCTATTTCGGGCATATCCCTACCACCATCCTCCTCCACAGAAGGTTCTGAGTCCCCCTCTTCAGAATCTGATCGCTCACTCTCATCTTCCGAAGTGTTTGAAGACAGTGTATCCCGCGCCGGTGGACGAAGGGGCTGTGTGGATGAGAACTTAAGAGATGGATGTGGAGCAGAAGGCAGAAGCACGGGGTCGATGGGTATGTTGAAGTGTGTGGCAGATGACGAAGTTGACTTGCCAGTGGCATGTGGAGAATGATGCGACGGCTGGCTGCCAGGCAAAGGGGGAGTTGACAACGTAGACACCACCCCTGCCTGTGTACGAGAGGCTGCGATGTAGGGATTGTTAATGGTTCCTAAGTCCGGCTCCGTGCCAGGTGGAACGATGGGAGGAATGGCGGAAAAGCCGAAGCGGTCCCCATTCTGAGCGTTATGGAAATGTGGATTGAACTGGGCATCCTGGATACTATGAGCATATTTCTACGGTGCAGAGACATCATACCTGGTGATGGCCGCCAGTCTCCAAGGGATATGGTGGTGGAGGCTTACTCGACTGTCGGAAACATCAGTAAATGTGCATACTATACTACTTACCACAGACTTACCTTCGCTTTTCTTTGTTTCTGTTTCTTTGGAGGGGCGAGTGGATTGTCAGGCAAGTCGTCAGCTATGTCCATTAACTGCCGAGGCCTTGCCGTTACAAGTGGCTTTTCAAGCACCATTCCAATCTTTTCTAGCTGCATGACCCGACCACCAGACCCAGCACCTGACCTCTTTGGCCGACTTGCGTCACTGGCACGACCTTCAACCTCAGGCTCATGCCCATCCGCGAGAGAGGTGAGGTCCTTGCTGCGCTTGTTCTTCACCCGGGAGTTGTCGGCGTCATCTTCTGAACGACGTTTGGAGCGTGACCGCTTCGCCTTCGACCTTTTGTTTGGTGGTGACGGTGGGAAATTACCAAAACGCTGAGATGCCATCTCGTGAAGGGCAGAAAACTGAGAACTGAGTGGGGGGTGGGACAAACAGAATTCCGACTCATTCGCAATTTAAGTACATCGCTAAAGACTTTTTACAGTTCGCCGTCAATGATCGCACGTACATAAAACAGTCATAATATTACTTAGACTATAGCCTGACTCAGACTCGGACAATGAAATCACATACTAGTACAAGGCACAAATTTATGACTCCAGTCTCCCGCTGCCCGGGCCTATGACTTGAACCGTTTGACAGGATAAGGCGGGTTTCCTATGCTTCTAACCTCCTCACGCAAGGGACCCCTCATTTTTCGAGTGTCGGTGGCCGAGTCAGAGCAGTGCCGTGCCATCGACGTTGTGTCGTGGCATTCCCGCGCGTCAGTCATCATTGTCGTGTTGCCGACATGCGCGTGGCACGCCGCCGTGCGTCGACGTTGTGCGTAAGGGAGTGGGATGAGGGGGCCCGGGTGTGGTCGACGTTGCGCGGGAGGTAGCAAGATGAGGGGGCGTGTGCGTGCCCCGTTGCGCGTGAAGGAGCAGGATGAGGGGGCCACATCGTCGTGATCGTGGTGGTGGTGGTCACGGTGCCACCGGCACACGCGTCGTCGTCGTCGCACGCCATGCGTCTCCGTTATGCATGGGGAAGCGGGATGAGGGGTGTGGTCGACGTTGCACGGGAGGGAGCGATGGGAGGGCGTATGGTCACGGTGGTGGGTGCGTGGGGGAGCCGACCTTGTGCGTAAGGGGGCGGGATGAGGGGGCCCGGGTGTGGTCGACGTTGCGCGGGACTCAGAAGTGGCGGGATGAGGAGGCGTATGCGTGCCCCATTGCGCCGCTTGCGCGTGAAGGAACAGGATGAGGGGGCCACATCGTCGTCATCGTGGTGGTGGTGGTCACGGTGCCACCGGCACGCGTCGTGGTCGTGGTCGTCGTGCCATCCTACGTCGTCGTCGCGTTCTCGCACGGCACGCCGTTGCGTCGGCCGGCAACACTTATTGCGCCGGCACCGTGTTTAGTTGGTGCCAGTTGTGCGTTGTTGTTGTCGGTGCCACAGCGGGAGGAGTGAGGGTGAGGTGAGACGAGGGGGGTGGACGAGGACACGGGTACTCACTGTCGTCGTTTGTCGCATCATCGGCGCCGTCTTCGTGGAGGAGGTGGTGGTGCCAAAGTTACATTGTTCATGCCGTTGCGTTCAAGTTCGTCGACGTAAGTCGTCACGGTTAGCAAATCAGTACGCATACCTTACAGGTATGTTCAGAGAGGACTTCGATAACGCGCCCTCCCTTGTCACGGCTGGCAACGTCCCACTGGAAGTTTCGCCCAGTGACATCGAACACAGCACGATTCGAGCTTATTCGAAACGAGCTCGTCTGGAGAGAAGATCCTAAAATTGGTGGGATTGCTAGCGAACATGTTTAAGCTTTGGTATGAAGCATCATGGGAAGCACTCACTCTTTGATGACCTCCTGAAGGAAACTTCCAATCGTCTTCATGCAACTTGCCTCGCTGCCCTTTTGTACAGCGTGCTTCCCCCATTCAGGGACTTCCAGTGGTTGGAAAGCCGCGTAAGCCTCCTTTCTGAAACCAATTCTCATCTCCTTGATGTCAGGAATAACCCCCGTGACCTCCTTGATAAGTGCGCCCTCCGTCTCCCCCTTTGTGTTATGCATAGTGAAAAGCTCCTGGGGACGATAGCTGGCTTACCAACTTTGGAGTAACTCGAGCTCATCCTTCGAGGTCTTGGCTTCGGGAAGCGGTACCTGATGCGACCGGAACGACCCTTCGATAAACTCCCCATGCAGCTCTTTCGGACAACCCCAGCCTTTCGGGGTTCGCAAAATGAGCATCGGCCAGCGAGGCTTGACGATGGGTTTGCCAGAGCGCGCCGCCTTTTGAATCTTGCAAATCTCGTCAAGGGCCCATTCCATCGCCCCAGCCAAGTCTCTGTCGATGTTCTGCAAGTCGTCCACGATGCAAACTTGATATCCATAACCGCTAAACACAAGCGTTCGTCAAGTAAATGCGCACATCTCTGACCTACACCAACCTGAACAGCGCGATCAATTCCTTGTCGTCCATGCACCCAAAGATGGTGCGCTCCGAAATCTTGAAACCGTTGAGGTGCAAGATAGGAAGTACGGCCCCCGACTCTGCAGGGTCGATATACTTGTACCCATGCCACGCGGTCGCGGTAGGGCCCGTCTCGGCTTCCCCGTCACCGACGACGCAGGGTACGACGAGGTCCGGATTGTCCATGACAGCGCCAAACGACACGCTGAGAGCGTACCCCAACTCGCCGCCCTCGTGAATACACCCCGGCGTCTGGGCATTGATGTGGCTAACAGACAATAGTCGGTTAGTTTAAAACGACGAGTATCCGAGTCAACGCTCGCCTCGGGAATCCTCCAGGAGTGCTAAACTTTGTGATGAGCCTCGTCAACCCGACTCTGTCACGAGAATACCGAGGCCAAAAAGACGCGAGCGCCTCCTCGAGCCATAGACAGGAGAGAAGAGCGGGCGCGCCGTGGCCTGCGACCCAGGTTAGCGATTCAACGAAACGTCGCCAAAAAAAAACTGACCAGGACCAACCACGAGAAGGGCATTCAGATCAGTCTTCTTGATGATGCGGTTCAGATGCGCATACACGAGGACGAGGCCAGGACAGGTCCCCCAGTGACCCAGCAAACGAGGCTTGATGTCGTCCGGGATGAGTTTCCGCTCGAGAAGAACATTGTCCTTCAAAAAGATCATGGCTAAGGAACGCGCGCTGTCAGTGAGCGGATGGAGGAGATAGGGACTACTTACCAGCAGCGATATAGCTCGCGGCGCGAGTGAACTTGTTGAGAGAATCAAGTTCACCCGAGGAGATGGGGGAACGTGCGCTGGGCCGGGCACGGACATCCAAGATACTATCGGGGAGATGCGAAGGCTCGGGAGGCGGGTTGGGCTGAGCAAGAAGTTGAGCGGGCATCGTGCAGAGAGAACGTTGGAGAAAAAGAAAGTAGAGAGGGGCCCAAGGATAGATATACACGCACCAATCCGAGTGACGTCAGACATCTGAAATTGAAAGAAACCGTAAAAGATTATTTCACATATATGTAGAGTACGTGCTCGAAAACGTCCATACAATGAAAAAGAGCATAAATAATAGCTACCTAATCAAGTCCAGTGTTTGCTACAATATCCATACGGCCGCGCACACGACCGCGAGCAGAGATATACCAAATGTTGCGACTGGCGCTCGCAGCACCGCAGCACCACTCCACCCTGGGGGCTCGCCGAGAACGACAGATGGCTGCGTGAGGTGATACGTAGACGTTACAACCTCTCCATTTGCATTCGTCGCAATTAGGGTATATTGATCCGAAACGACAGGAAGCGCAGACGCATTGGACGTCGGAGAGACGGCTATGGGCAGGTACGTGCTCGTCGTCGCCGAGCTCCGCGTCGACGATCTCCCCGAAAACCGCAACAATAGACGTGTTGAAGGCGTAGGGCGGCGTCGTATACGTCGGGGTCTGCAAAGGATAATTGGGCAACGTGGTTGCCACGACGGAAGACGCGGAGGAGAAGAACGAGGAGACCTGAGCAGGGGACTGGACCGGCCCCGAAGAATTCACGAGAGCGTACAAGCCAATCATCGGGGGTTGCACGTAATCAATTCCGTAGCTGTACAAGTGAGAATCTGAGCAACGAAAAACAAGACTGCGCTTACCTCCAGACAGAGTATACAGTGCGTAAAAACGGCGTTCCTAAACAAGTCGTTATAAAATTGGTCTACAAAAAAACAGTAGCCAATCATACCAAGCTGCCAGTCGATACCATCCTCGTTGGGTGGCGACGCTCTCAGCCAAGACAAACAAAGATTTGGATTGCCTTCCGTGGGACCAACGAGATAGTCCGTTGGCTGTAGTACAAACCGAGTTCCGTCGCTGTTATATCCGTTAGCGCGGACTTGTACATCAGCGACTGTCGCATACCCAAAACTAAATGATATGGTTGCAGAGGAAGCGCAAGGGACCGCCCATTGTCCAGCTGAATATAATCAGGCCAATCGTTTCATATCCAACGATCTCTACTCACTTTGATCTACGAGCCGACTCTCGGGGAAGAGCGCATACAGTCGTGTCACCTACGAAGCAGACGTCAATTGGGTGGTACGGTTTGCTCGAGGTCACGCACGTCTTGGTAAGGTCCGTACAATCCAGCGGCCCCTCTACCCGGCTCAATTAGCAAGCTACATCCGTGATCTGATCCAACGACACTCACGTATCCAACAGTGCAATGGAGGAATTCCCAGTCGGTCCGGGATACGTGGGTATCGGGGTTAACACGTTATTATTGACCTACCGCAACATGAGAAAAACAACAACCAGTTCGCAACGACACGTACCGCAAAGCTCGTCAAATGAATAGCCCAAAACATGTATCCCGAGGTATTCGTCACCGTTCCCACAGGCGAAAAAGGGACCACCTCTTTCCATACGATGTCGCTCGTATTCTGTACGATCGTAGCATCGACAGCGCCTGCAATTTGTCAGCAGATCCAAGAAGCGCGCACCGGAAAAACCACCCCCTCACCCAACGAGAACGTTCCAGTCGAGTTACGAGTCAAGTACAGTCCGAAAATGGGATAGTCCAGTATACCTTGCTCAGACAAGCTCGCCATACACGGTGGGGCTACGAAACCCAACGATGACGAAAACATCGACCGGTATCCTACGACGAGAAACACGGTGCGCACCGTTGGAAGTAGCCCCGTAAATTTTCGAGAGGCGCGAAAAGCTCAGGCCGAGAATGCCGCTCTCATCATCGACGAGCGTGACGTTCGAGTGCGTTACCACACCTACAACGTGCGGTCAGTAGTCCAATGCCATGTACGAGAAAATCATCAACCACGGGTTGAGAATGATCTGTTTAAAAGAGGAGACGTCATCATTGTCAGTTAAGTATTAAAAAAATAGAACATTTCAAAGATCCAAACACCATGCAAGCTCACCGGGAACAACACATGACATCCCGCAACCAGCGCGAGAGGGAATATCACCGCCTAATATGACCCCAGGATTATCCAGTCTTCCGTGACGAGATCAGTGCTGAAGATCACTATCACCGCAAAACACGCAAACGAGATCGCGTCGACCGTTCCACCTCTTTCTAAGTCGCGCCCCACGTGATGCAACTTGTACGAAAACATGTGTGCAAGAAGGGCTATCAGGTGGCAGCTCAGGCAGCCGAAGAAGAAGAAGCTGCCATTGTTGATGAGAAACGAGGTCAGAGAAAGGAACCAAGAGAAACAAGAGCAGGAGAAGAGGTGAGGAATGAATGAACGGAACTGACAAGAACGGTATCCATTTCAGCGTCTCGATGATCGACGCGATCAGATTGTCACAGGCCTAGTCGATACTCGAACATGCACGATGTATCCCAGGTTGCCCGATCCCGGGAACAGTGTCGGCAAGATGGTCAAGAATACCTCAAAGCTGTGAAGGTAGTAACCGTCCGTCTGGAATCCAAACCCGAGGAGGAAATAGTTCAAAATAGATAACCCCGTTGATGCGGCGATTACTCACAACGGGTGCGTTTCGATCGACCCAGTTTTACCACACCAGTCGCGTTGACCAACAGGTTATCGCTCCGGACATCACGGTGGGCAATATGTTGTCTCTGGAGATAATCCAGACCTTGTAGGATCTACCCGACAAGGATTCGTCAAACGATTTGCAGTATTGACAAGCTATAAGGAAACACCCACATCGCTGGCGAACCGTCCAACTAGCCTCTCTTGTATGACGAGACCCTCCGCGACCAATCCAATCACGTCCGCGAGTGACCGTTCCATGAGTTCCATCCGTATCCAAAGCGAGGTATCCATCGCGCTCGCGTCCTCGACGTCCTCATCTTGGTTCGAACCGACATAGACAGCATCGAGAAGGAGTAAGTGTTCATGGTCCAGATTCTTGAGCAAGGAGAGTTCATGTAACAACGATACTACCTTGCTAGCCACAGGAGAATTGTCTGAGAGACACGAGGCAACGGGTGGTAGTGGTATCCGCTTGATGGCCACGAGTGATGTGCCAGAGGGTATGGGTTTCTCAGTGCTTACGTCCGCAAAAGAGGGAAGGACGCGAGCAGCAAACACAGAACCGCTTTCGCCTTCGGCGATCTCGACCAGGTCCGTGAAAGAGGACGACAGGTCGCGAGTAGTGATGTGCGGATGCAGTTGCACTAGAAGTGGATGCGTATTAGGCGGTATCGTTGCGTTCAATCCCGACGAGGGTGCCTCTAGAGGGTGCGAATGTGTTGCTTCAGCTTCAGCTTCTTCGCCATCGCTCTCGACATCGACACCACCAAAGGTATCCATTGTCGAGCTGAGCAATCTCGCCTCCGCGGCCGTACACCAGCTCTGGGGTATGCATCGACGGTGCCGGAGTGGGCGTGGGTGTGATCTCGAACGCGTATTCAGCAGCGGATAGACAAGAAAGGGAGGATTCAGGCTGAAAAGGAGGAGTGGAGATCAGGGGTGAGTGAAGGATCTTCTTCTGCTTTCTAGACCTCCGTTGTGGAAGAGGACTCGGAGAGTATGCGCGGGACGCTGCAGTTCTCCTAGGGACCTTCCGAGAATGAGAGCCAGAGGGAGTCGACTCGGAAGTGAGCACGGAAGCATGCTCGTGCTCGAGCTTGACCTTGATGGGTTCGTCGTCGAGATACTTGGCCAATTCGCGGCCAGTGACACCGCCCAGCAAGAGATCAGCGAGTTTTTTGCACTTTTCGGTCTCGGTGTCGGCGGTGCGTTGGGAACGACGCTGGACGACGACCTTGGGCTTCTTCTGCAAACCAGGAGCGTATTTGTACTCGGGATAGAGCTGGGCGTGGCGCGCCTTGGCCTCTTCGGCCATGGAACGGAACGGGGCTCGCTCGGCCTCAGACAGCTCATTCCAGTAGCGGCCGGCGATGAGAGACGTTGCGGTTGTCCTTCTCGATACTCTTGAGGTTGTCCTTGTTCCAGAGCCAGGAACGAAAGACCATGAAGGCATTGGGAGGGTGGGGGATGTGGCCTTCCTTGCGATTACGGTTGTGGGAGGAACCGGGGGTGAAGGGGAGGTGAGTGAGCACGAATGGAGGAAAATTGGACGAGGTTGTGGTCGACGCGGACGGGGATGATGGAGCGTGATGGGCGGTGATCGCGACATCGGGGCCACCGTGCAACAACTGGGTCGGGGAGGTACTACTTGACAGTCTGTCCAAATGAGGAAAGTCAATAAGAACAGAGTCGATACACGAGCGGGATCAACACGCACCGCTCAGCAGCGACTTGATCGATATTCTGCAAGACTTGCGGACATGGCGAAGTGGTGGCATTGTGTACAATGGGAAGATGCAAGATATCGACAAGGATGGCGAAGGCAAGTGTGGAAGCGAAGAAGTTTGTCGCAGTGACTCGAAGCTGGATTGTGTTGATGCATTTTTCAGCTGACCCCTTTTTGAGTACAGACGCGGAACGGGCAACCAGACGGGGGATCGATTGCAGCTCTTCACCTCGTCACAGAGTCGAGGCAGCCTCATTTTTTCAACGCGGTTTCCTCGTCCAAATCGAGATTCGGATCTGCATCGAGGCAGCCAAAAAAAAAGGAAACCTTTCACCCTATGCGATTTCACTCTTCACAGAAACTTCCGTCAGTCCCTGATACCCCTTGCCCTCAGCGTCTAAATCTCAGCAGTATCCGTGGAGCGCGCAACCTTGTCTTGCTACACTTTTACATTAGCAACCGACAAAGGAGATGGCATGGCGATTAGTCGTCAAGTTTATTGCCCCTACCCACATCCGCCAACATCCCCACTTCTTTCGCCTTCCGTCTCTTCGAGACAGCGATCATTTCCCTACAATGTATTAGTCGCAGACGATCGCAGATCAACCAGGGATTTAGACTTGCCTCTTCTTGATCGCATCATTTCGACCAATCTTCCGGCCGCGCCGCGTTCACCGTATCCGCCCGCTTCACTTTCCCCATCTGCTTTTTCTTTAATTTGGACGGCTTTGGCAGTTTGAGAATCCATTCCGGCACAGTCGAGCCTGACTGCAACACAACGTTCGCAATCCTCGGATTTAATCCTTAGCTCACCTCCTGTGTAGTGGCACCAAATTAACGTACGATTTTAAATATGGGGCGTCTTCATCCGTAAAGTCACCGCCTTACCATCTCGTCCTGCGCGCCCGGTACGTCCTAGGAGATATTAGCGCTCATTTCTCTCCAGGGTTGCCGTTCGTCGCTTACCAATTCGGTGGATATAGCTTTGGACGCTCGTCGGAAAGTCATAGTTGATCACCTCTCGTACCCCCTTGAAATCCATCCCTCGTGCCATTACCTCGGTGCACACCATCACCCAGCTTTCCCCGCGGCGCATACGGCTTACGACATCATCCCGCTCCTTTTTGGTCATGCCAGCGTGCAAACAGTCAACGTTTGTTATTCCGTTGAGCGTCAATTCCTCCGCTAATGACGCAGCACGAGGTTGCGTAGAGGTAAAGATGAGTAATGGGGGATTGTATGGCTGAGCGAAATACGTCAGAAGGCTCGGTAGCTTTGACGCGTCATCAGCAACATAGGTAAGAAATTGGCTGATCAGCAGAAGCGGCGTATCCCTAGCGGAGACGTCAGAACCATCGAAATATATTGACATATTCTTACTGACTTGAGGCCAACCACAATACGTATTGGATTGCGTAGGATTCCCATAGCCAGCTGCTCGACTCCAGCGAGAAGCGTTGCGGAGAACACGGCTTTCTGGACATCAGGGTCTGCTTCGTCCAAAATGAGATGGCGAACACTGGATCTGAGTCAAGTACGAGTCTGCAGCAAAATCACCATCACGAATTTGTTCAGATCGATGTTTCCCTCCTGGATCGCTGCAACTAAACGCAAAGGCGTGCTAATCACGACGTCTAGTAATCCTCAACACGTGATGGCACAAAAACCGGTCGGCTGACATACCAACTTTATCTCTGACGCTCTTGTCCCGGAGGGTGCTTGCCCTGGCTTTACTGAATAACACCACTCGCCACTTGCGACCCACAGCCAGTTTCAAATACTCGTTGTATATCTGGTGTGCCAGCTCGCGAGTCGGAGCAAGCACGATGGCACGCACACCGTTCCCTTCAGTTCCCTTCAGACTTGATATCGGCGCTCCTAACGATGACATGACTGGAAGTGGATAAGAAAGCGTCTTTCCGGTCCCGGTAGGAGAGATCGCAGCGAGATCACGGCGCTACCGAGGTTATGAAAAGAAAATGAGCGAGGCACGAGCGCATGTCGGTCACAGACTTACTTACCTCTAGTAAAATCGGTATCCCATGAGTTTGTATGCCGGTCGGGTACTTGAAACGGTCATCTCGGAGATTCGACAACAGCCGTTGTGGCATTTTGTACCGGTCTAGCAAGTCATCGAAGACGTCGATGGGCGGTGGAACGTCGGAGCCTTTGGCTGTCACGCGAACCCGCACTCGCGAAGCATCACCGTCGGATTCATCGTCGGGCACATCGTCCAAATCATCATCATCGAGGTCCTGTGGTTCGTCATCCACCTTCCGTCTCTTGCTCCGCGCATCAGGTTCGGGAGGTGCACTCGAAGTCGTGGGGTCGGTCTTCCGTTTTGCTGGTCCTCCCTGCGCATACTTTGAAAAATCGAGTTCAGGTGGGAGATTAGAGTCCTGTGTTATTAGGGCATTCGCAGTCCAAGTTGTCAGGTTTCGTGACGGAGTTTCTGGCAGCGGCAAACGATGGTGTAAGAAAAACGATGCCAATCCACCAAATGTGTTGGCCACTTACTGTGAAGAACTGTACGTCGGATTTGAAGCGTTGTTTGTTGAAACGCGTCCCACCGCGAGATAGTAACTGAAATGCTTCGACTTGCATGAGCGTAACGTGTCGAGAACAGCAGGCGAGCTCGAGGGACATAGATCCAAAGTCTGACACTATTAGTTCGGCAACTTCCGTGTACGCCTTGAATCAATGAGTCTCATCCCGATCATACATCCATCAAGATAATCATACATCTCGCGTCACTACTAACAGGCCAAGGGTATCAAGTACAGTATAACTGTCCCATCAATCAATCAAACGAGAGGTCTGCATCATCTGCCATCACAAAACTCCCAAACACGTATTCATCCGGCTCGTAGTCCTCACGCTGCGGTGAGCTCGAAACCATGGGACGTCTTCGAGAATGTTCCCTCGCGCCCACAAAGCCTCCCCCTCGAATAGGCTTGCTCATAAACCCTGGCCCATCAAGAAGTCCTGGTGCTTGCGTAAACAGGCTTTGTTGGTAAACCAGAGACTGGTCATAAGACGGCGAGATCTGCGTATCGGGAATGTCTTTCAAGAACTGAGAGCCCATGGGTGACGCCGAACCGCTGCCCATCGCGTGCAAGTGAGTAATTCGTCCCAGGGAGGTCGTTCTAAACCTCGAAAAACGGTGAGCGGGGGAACGGGTATATGAAGTGAGGTTGAGTGTACAAGCGTAGATGGTGCACGGGGAGCTGAGGAAGGAAATGGGACATGTGCAAAGTCGGATCGAGTACGCTGCACTTGGATCTGCGGGAAAGTGGTTGATCGTGGGGTGTGTTTGTTTGGAAGAGGGATGGAGCTCAATGAAAGGTTCATACCCCATTCCTTGGTCTCCACCCTCGCCCGGGCCATCCTCAAATATGGGTCGAATTCTTCTCCCACTCCACCTCTTGAGCTACCAACCCGGTTTGCCGGATCACTTGCCAGTGAGCTCCTGAAGCCATTCACAACTGTTTTCGTTTGTCAGAACGGTGCTCTTTAAGTAGGGTTCGAGCTAGAACCCGTACCAGTGCTAGCGAGGGAATACATCGAAGATGACTTGATCATGATAACCCCTCATCCTTTTCCTAGGCTCGTGGAGCGTGGGACGGGTTGTAGCAGGACAGCAGAGGTGAGAGGTGTCGCTGGGAGCCGTTCAGTAAAATCAGCGGATTTGGGACTTGAGGCGAGGGCAGATGCTACTGCTACTTGTCGGCGAGCATGAATTGCTGCGATTTCATCATCATCGAACCCTACTTGTGAGAGAGCAGCAGACCACGAGGGTGGGAGACCGATATATCTGTAAGACGTTAGGATATCTGAAAAGGATGCTAGACCGTTCAAGTACTGACCCCTCGTCGCGTCGACCGTTCCACCTCTTCCTAAGTCGCGCCCCATGTGATGTTGTATGAGAACATGTGTGCAAGAAGGGCTATCAGGTGGCAGGTGCTGGAGATCACGAACGCCGTGGGTGTGCACGCCGAGACCCTTTGAGGGCGTTGGCAAAGACACGTGAGCGACTCGGACCGCCGGTGGTTACTTACTAACTTAGTTTCGCGTCATGTGTCAAATGTCACAGAGCACGTGCAACTACCATGTGATCGACACTTCGTGTGGGATCTAGATTTTTCACGGGTCCAAGACTGCGAGTAACCAGCGGTGTCAGAGACAGACTCGGCGCACAGGAGACGGTAAAACCCACATCATGGAAACATTGGTAACGATCTGATTGCAGAAGAACTGGCAAGGGGGCACGATGAGCGCGAACGTATGTCGAGCGACGTCGACGCACTTACGATGAAAATGCAGAAAGTGAAAGGCGCAGTGACCAGAAGCACGGACCGCACCCGTCCATGAGCGACTCTTGCAAGAGCATGCTGGTTCCGGCACCGATGAAGACTGAGTAAGGTCATGTCAGCCGAACACCCTCAGGATCAGGATCGCATAAAACCACATACAGATAGCCAACTTGAAAGCACACCCCAGTCCAATGTAGAACGGGGCCAAAAGCCGCGTCCGACGCTGATTGGTTGTAGCTCGCTCCACGTCCTTTGCATGTGTCGAGCGCGGCGACTCGGACTTGAGTTCCCCACTTCGGCTCCCGGCAGTGTCCCGCTGGGCGACAACGATGGCGTCAGCAGACGCATCTTCCTTTTCCTTCTCGGGTAGGTTGTTGTCAGAGATGCCAGGGGTCGATGTCAGTTCAGACGGAGCTGCGGGGATAGTGCCTCGCGAGCGTCAAACGAGTTTGATCAACCTTACTTCGAAGTCCTTGCATAACGGAATGATGCCGTCCAAGTCGTCGGACCTTTGACTGCGACGACAGGATTCAGAATGTGGGGGAACACGCGGGACAGTGGCCCGGTTCGACTCGCAGGCAGACCCCGGCAGAGATGTTCTCTTCCGAAGGTTTGACTCGGACTCTCGGAGCCATGCATCACCCTGTGCCTGCCAACGAATGTCGCGCTGCAGAACGACGTGCATTGTGGGTACTTACTCTCTTGAAGATGGGCCAGTGTGATGCAGCAAGGCATTACGTTCTCGGCAAGGAGGTAGGACCTTGGAGTGATCGTGGGATTGCTAACTGATGCTGCCATCCTCGATAATCCCGAGTACCAGAAGCTCGCATACAAGGTCCTAGCCTCGGCCGTGTCGCTGCGCTAAGTCCACTTCTTTTTTTCAATTTCCGCCACGGGGACTCGGATGACGTTCTGACTCCTGGCAGGCTGCCAGTGGAATCAACATGCGGCACTTGCAGAATACATCTCCGTCCCGTGGAAGGACGTACACCCTATTCCTGATGCGGCATCTCTACTCGTTCCACGACTTCGGTGTTTCTTCAAGGCCTTACTGCAATCACCTTCATGGAGGAAGCGTACGATGTAAAGAAAGCTGCGGCGTAGTATGTCCACCGAGTTCGTATCATGTGTAAGCGAAGGCTGGTACTACTACACTAACGAGGAAGTGACAAAGGAAAATACGTATTTTTGTCAAAATATTTATTGAGGTAGAATTCATTGGAGGCTTCGACGGAATTGGTATGGGTCAGCCTCCGATCTGCTGTTTCTCCGAAACGAGGGATGATATGTGCAAAATCACGAAGCTGGCTGAGCGGAACAACATCCCCCAGACGTTCGTTATTGGCACGTTTTGCTCTCTTGAGGATGTCGAGCTGGGTCGCATCGCGTCCAACCATATCAAACCGGTGTGCGTAGACAAGGAATCGGTCTGTCCAAGCTTCTGTATTGTCTCGGCCGAGAGGACGGAAGACAAGTCGAAGCTGACATACACTATGACCTATCAAGTAGCTTAATATTTTGAAAGGAAATATGAATATCTACTCACATACCTTTTAAGCCACTTTCAGGCCACTTGAATGCCGCATCAACATTAAATACGGCAGTGTCATACCGCCCGAATGTCCAATCATGTGAGTCCGGTGGCGCGCACCACAGAGTTCGTGCCGGAAGAATTGTGGCAGGGTCATGAAATTCGGTCGTCTGGATCCGAACTTTAAACCAGACCTGTAGCTCAGTAAACGGCAGTGAGCAATTACTCGATGCCCTACGTTGCCCACCAATGGGATGGATGGCAGAAAGTCCTATGGCTTTCTCTTTGTTCAGAAAATCGGCCAAGGCAGGGCGAAGATCGGCTAGACCGAATCTTTCTGCAGCATCATCAATGGTTATACGCCGTATAGTTGGGTCGTAGGCGAGGTGAATGGCCGCCACATTGTCCTTGGTTGTGAACGTACGGATAGGGAGAGGAATGGAATTCTTCTTAGCACGGACTCGGAGATCAGCAGCAATGATGAAATAGTTGGTGATCGGACGAGCATAGCCAGGTGCTACAGGAGTGAGATTGCTATTGGTGTCTGGGCTGGACTTGGTGTTGGAGGACGAGTCTGAGCCTGTGCCAGTATTTGAAGATGTATCTGAATCCGCATCAGACAATGGAGTCTCTTGGGTGCGTTGTCCAGCTTGAACCAGTAAAGAAGTGACGAATTCAAACGACCGGCACTTCTCTGCACGGTCCAAGTATCGGCAAATCTGAGGTTCATAATTATTGTTATTGCTGGACCTTGCTGGCACCTTGATTTCGGTGATGTGGGCGTGCTCGGTGACATCCGCGGTCCATTGGCGGGGAACCCCAGCTCCCCTGATACTGGGCACTATACTTTGCAGAAGCTCAAGCTTCGGTATATACCAATTGTCGATAGGTTTCTTCTGTCCTTGTCCGCGTCGAGCCCCAAGCTCGAGAATTGAATCCTTGTTTGCGTGGAAATCGCTCAAAGCGGCAGAGATTAGACCGATATCGTGATCGTCGATACGGTTGGCCTGGACTCGATAGCGGAAGTCCATGAGGGCGCGGATTGCGGTGACAAATCGAGCAGGTGCAGGGCCGCTGATTATGCCAATGATCCACCGCTGAACATCACGATGTACACGGCCCGTAACCTGTTTTAGCTTAGTAATACCACCTTTGTAATGACGGAATCCGGTTACTGGCTGCAGGACCGAAACACGAAAGTCAATCTCAGCTGCACCGAGTAGGTTGATACACCACTTAGAATCATGGTCCCAGAACTCCTTGTGGAGGTGATGTAAGAGTTCCGGTGTAAGGAAATGGGAGGGACATGCCAGCGGATAGTCTACCCAAAATGGATCACTGACCCCATTGAGACGAAAGCGCTGCGCCTCGCGAAAGAATGCTTCGAGATCCATAGGGTCAGCCCTAGACTTGACGACCGAAAGTTGTGCAAGTGTGGTCTGGCGTGTACGGGGTTCGTGGCGAAAAGGATCACCAAATTGCTTGAACATTGCTATCGTGAGGGGTGAAGTCTTTCCACCGACTGTAGCAACTAAAGCAGCTTCCGGAGTGTCGCAAATATAGCTTGCCAAGAGAGGAAAACAATATCGCATGTCACCGATTGAATCAGGTAGCATGACTCCAACTCTCGCAGCCTGCTTGAGGGGGGAAAGAACAATATTGATGCATTGATGGATCAGCCGATCCTCGAGGACGCCACGCATACGCTTATTCGGGTGGATGAACTTAGGAACTGGGAGTAGGGCGGTAAGCAGGA
This sequence comes from Leccinum barrowsii, assembly GCA_038092195.1. Taxonomy (NCBI): domain Eukaryota; kingdom Fungi; phylum Basidiomycota; class Agaricomycetes; order Boletales; family Boletaceae; genus Leccinum; species Leccinum barrowsii. The sequence goes on from JBBPPY010000077.1 coordinate 26,454, forward strand.
GTGAATGGGACGATAACTTGAGTCTTGTAGAAGATTTGACATTGGCCAGGCCGACGAGGAGCGGGTGAGCGACGCGGCCACCACTCAGGGTAGATATATTTGTTTTATCCGAGGAAAGAATTGCGCCTAACAGAGTCGCACCTGCAGGTATCCGCGACTGCTCATTGTCAGTTCACCAATCAAGCAAGAAATAGTAGTGAATACGCACCTGCATTTCCCAAGCATCTTCCCCCGTAATCCAATCGCTGTAGACACGACACTCATTTGTCGCCGTAGTGTAGACCCGGCGAGGAACAAAGTCTAGCTGGTTGGCGAAAACTGGATGGCTCAGAATGGATGCCAGACACTCCAAGGGGTCGCGCCAGTAAAGGTAAATGGGGCTCTTTGTTGGATGGGTGGTTTGAATTTTCATGGACTGCCAGCGTGGACCACTTGGTAGTAGCTCCGCACGACTACGTAGTTCTTTTGCGGTACTAAAGGAGAGACCTAAATTGCGGATCTAGAAAGATATATATGAAGATAATGGAAAATTGTAGACGGAGACTTACTAGTTCAAGTGACAAAAACTCGTTAGTGGCAGACATACTCAGACCACAACGAAGAAGCCATTGGGCTAACTTCCATTCTTGCAAGGATGCAAATGGATAATACAGGTTTTCGTCACGGTGTGCACTGAACTGGTCTGCGTTGAACTTGTCCACAAATGATGTTCCCCTTCCGAAGATTTGAGCGGCACCGATGAAATATTCCTCACTCAGCATAGAGTCAGACCCATTTACGTCGTCAATGACATCCATTTCCGAGTCATTTTGAAAGTCGAGGTGGGAAGCGTCGGCGGCAGGAAGGTCCATTGACTCCGAGTTGGAGTTGCCACCGGCGTCCGACGGAGGAGGCCCAAAATCTCGCGTGGCATCTGGGGTTTGGAGTTCTTGTTGAAGACGAACAAGGTTGTTTACCCAAGTGTTACAACCAGACGTTGGTTGACTCATATGCATTGCTACCAAAACATCGTCTTTGAAGCCTTTACCGCAGCTAGGACACCGAGGCATAATGGTTTGATGGTTGATGTAAGCGATGTGGCTGACATAACTTTGTTACTAGCGATCAAAAAAGTCATCCCTTCAAATCGGATCATTTATAGTATTAGGTTCGTAGGCTTTGACAAGGACACAGTAACTCTCACCTCTTGTTGATGGATTCCCACTCCTATTCTCCACTCGTGTTTCACAACCAGCGGTCCCCGTCGCGATCTCTTACCTCGTGCCGGGATACAAATCACCGAGACTATTCAATGAAGGAGAACTATCAGGCATTACATGTGTCCCAATCTTCGGTGCGTACTGAATACCCGCATCGTCATGGTGTCCACCTACTAACTGAGTTCAGCATGGATTCTTGAGTGGTGATAGCAGGGAGGCAGTACTTGTACTGGATGTTGCCCGTGCTCAACGGGAGGTGGCTCGAGCAGAACATGCTCTTGTGTCATGTCGTGCCCGCGAGTATGAGACCATTGCGGAGCTATACCGATTTCAAGCAGAGCACAACGCCCTCAACCTGAACGATAAAGAAATTGATGTGGGTCTCGTACGCGCAGCAATGAATCAGTACGATAATCATTCGTACTTGGGATCGTTTACGTCCAACAATCCCCGATGCTCAACCTCGGACGGTACGTCAATTAAACGTATATTTATTATTGTCTCATTGTTTTTGTAGGAACAATTGTTGAATCAGTTGCAGGACGGATGCTCGCAATCAAGTTGGATTGATCACTCTCAAGGAACATCTTATGCTACATACTATTGCACATATGCTATACTTATGACGTCGCATATGTATTATGTATATGATGTTGTATGCTTTCAATGTATGTTCATCAAATCATACTTACTAGTACATAAAAACCTTGAGGCAACGATGTTGAACGTTGAACGTTGAACGTTCAGCCCCAGTGACCCTGTCCGCTGACCCATGTATCGCGCTCGTTGTTCACGGTGTGGTGTGACCTCGTTACCACGCCATCGTGTTTGTCTCGTGTCATTGCATCATTGTCGTCGACGAGTCATGCGAATGCATCAGCGTCATGTCGTCGTGGTGTGCTATGCCAGAACATGTTGTGGATAGATTAGCACAGTTTGAAAAAAAAAATCACGGACTATAGTCTTGTTGCGTCGTGTCCTTCGTATCATTATGGTCGTTGTGTTGTGTTGGCATTGTACCACCGTCGACATCCGTGTCGTGTCGTAACTCGTTGTGGCACCGCGAGGTCGTCCTTCGCGTGTTGTCGTCGGGGCGTTGGGAGTAAATTAGCAATGAAAAGTAAGATAAAATAAATATCACGGACATGAATCGATGACCCGCCGTCGACGTTGCGCCAGGTTCAAGTCATTGCGCTGCACTCAAACGCGTAACCATAGTAGGACTAAAGTCGATTGCGTGGTTCCGTCTCATTTCTGAAAACGTGATAAGCATTGCACGATGCAGGGATGTGAATCCCTTACTTTTCTTTGAGCCTTGCGTCGCTCAAGTGCTCCTCGAAATACAAGGTCCCGCCGACACGCATGAAATTGAGTTCCCAACCTTCGTGTTCTTCATAAGGCGCTGTGAGTACATATTCTCTCTCGCAAGAGTGTAAACAATCAAGTTGAATTGCGAATGATGACGAAGAATCTCACTTGGTCATGATCCCTCTCCAGTACATGACGTGAACGTCGGGTCCTTCCCTCAAACCCTTTTTGAACCTCGAGCAGGCCCGCAACAGCGCATCCAACCGTCCACGTTCGTCAGGCCGTCTGATCCACTTGTCATAGCGATATCCGAGATCGGCCCACGAGGCGGATCAATATAATAGCGCAACGCGGAATCGTTGAATTCAAGAACTTGGTCAGGAGTGTACGAAAAGGTGAGAAGCTGCGTTGGCTGCTGGAAGGGTGGCGGTTTGGAAGGTGATCGTGAAAGGCTTGGGTATGCCAGGGAGATGTTCGATGCCGGTCGTTTGGGCGCAGGCGAGGTACAATAAGTCACACATGGTCACACCGTGACTCAGAAAGGCGCATGTTACCGATTCAGTGTGACTACAACTATTTTTACATCGTATAAACCGAATCATATCTTGAGCACGGGCGTAAGCCCAAGATAGTTTTGGTAATACAGCTAAAATGGGACGTGTTAGCGCCATTGCACATTCAGCCGGGGACAAACCTGTCAGAGCCCAGAAGTTCCGCCCAAGACATGAAACCAGACCAGTTTAGGAAAGTAACCACAAGGACGGCAGCCATCCGGCCATTAGCTCGTGCCCATATGGATGGTTTCATTAAGGGCGGCGGCGTCCAGAAAGATTTGGGCTTCTCGTGGCCGCATCGGCTGCTTTCTCCAAACGATGTTCCCAAGCAACGAAAGCGGCTACTAGGATCACGCCCACACTGGCGTGCTCCATTTTTCTTGTCTGCGGGTTTATCCGCTTTATGCGTCTTGGGTTGTCTCGTGTCGTTTGACGTCGGGACGAGCTGTCCTCGGAGGCGGACGCCCGAATCGATTGGATCGGGGCACTGCTCGTCACCGCTGGTTTGGTTCTTATCGTGTTCGTATTACTCGGCCAGGCTCCGATTGCACCAGGTTGCTTCCACACAGACGCCTACAGTATCCTACGCTCGTTTCTCATTTAGTAGTAATTTAGTACCGTACATAAGTACAGATTCTCGTTAGTTCACGACTATTGGTGCAGCTGTTCCGTAGTCCATTGTACGTTCGCCCACCATTACGCAGTCACTGAATCGAAATTATTAGCTCCGTTCGTCCTCCTCTCGTAGATGTTCTGATTTAAAATGTTCTTTGCATCAGAATGAGCGGTAACACCCATTCTTCTAATCCCTCCAGTTTCTTTGCCTTCGTACAATGCAACTTTCAACACATACATCGGCTGAAACTGCAATTCCACAATTCGGCTTGGCAGAGTCGTTTTGTTTTGTTCGCACTCGTCCTTAGTCGTTCAACACAATTCCAACAATCTCTCCTCGCGATCTGTTGGCAAAATCCAGGTCGGTTTGGACGTTGAATGTCACCACGACTTGCATCCCAATTGTGAGTTCCACTACATTGGGTAAGCCCACTCGTTCGTCCGAGTCTTGCGGCGACGCGCGTCACCAACTTGAACTTGAAGATGCTTTCCTGTACTACGTTCAAATCATGTACTATGTTTTACTATGTGATTATATATGTATTTCATGTTCACGCTCAACAACACAAACAAGGTTAGAATCTGCCGGCGAAGCGCGGCGCTACCCAAGTACTTTATCCTTTCTATATTTGGCACAAGGTCCGAGGGAGGGAACGCGTGGGCCAAAACACCCAACTGGGGATGAGATTGATGAAGATCAGGCTTGTCTGTAACAGGAGAGGTGATGCAACGTACCGCAGCGGGAATGGCAGCAGCCGCACCCAATCCCTGGAAACCTCGCAAGATGTCGAGGGTGAGACCATCTTGAACCGGGATTCATCATTTTGTTGGCTGCGCTCGGGTGGAAGGGCAACGTGGGCAACATACCGTTTGAGAAATCTAAACCGATCGCAAAAATTGCTTGTACAAGCATGCCGACCAAAAAGCCCCGCTTGCGACCGTACAGATCCGCAAGACGACCAAAGAACAAGAGCAGGCATCCCTAGGTCGGGGTCAGAACGAGGTTGCTCGGTGTTACGGCTGACTTACGGAACTCAATGAACATCCGATTGCAGTTGATGCTCTTGGATGTCAATTGCCCTTCCAATATCGGGAAGAGAAATGGAGATCGTAGTCGAATTTGAAGTCTAGAGCGGTGGTCAGTTGAGGCAAAGCTGCGCTGACACGAAACGCACGTTGACAACCATCGCAAAAGTGCATGTCGCCACGATGCCAAATGAACGAGCGAAACTGCGCCGAGGAAGCGGTGATCGACTAGGAGAAGGGACCTCAGCTGCGTGTTCTTTAGACTTGAGCGGTGTCGGGGAGTGCGTCGGTGACGCTGGCGTCGGGTTTCATGACAGAGGCGGGACGGCGGGGAGGGTGGAGGTCAAAAAAGGGCAAGAATTGAAGCTGAGTCCAATGGAACAGCATTTTATACGAAGTCGAGTGGAAGGGAAAAGCAAGTGACTCACCTTGCTTGACAAGGTTTCTCTCGGGTGTGAAATTCGTGAGACACTGCCCACATATCTGTGCGGCGTGCGTAAGTGCATTTCCTCGGACCGGCAGCCTCGGCTGCCGCCTTAGCGTTTTATGTAGAACTAGGTTAGCCAGTTGCTGCATAATATATTGCGCTTGTCCAAAAAAAAAACATCGTGAGAAAGTACAACTCTGACCGGGAATTGCCGCTTCCAACTAAAAATGTTTTGTTGACAATGTGCGAAACTTTGCTTATCGCCCGCGCAGCGCGGCGCCGCCAAGTCAACACCAACAGGAACGACTACTTCAATGATGTACGCAGCGGTTAATACACGCTCAACGACAATCTAGCATCCTCAGTGTACGCATTTCGAACATCATAATTTTCTTGGTGTTTACGTCGCAACCGGGCCCACTTCCATCATTTGATCGGCACTGAGTACGCGTGTAGAGAAGGGACTGGGGCCATGAGGAGCACGATAACCTGACCACCGTTGACCCCATATCGGGAACTAGGAAATACTGTTAGCCCATCCGTACAGCCTAGTTCAGCGATTTACTTACACATTCCGGCGGGATATCTCGTAGCTCATTGCCAATTACTCTCCCATACCCATAGATCATGGAGACGACGGAAGTGTGTGATGAGCTAGACGTGCTTCTTGACCAACAGGAAGACCGTTAGTCACATCCGCATGAGATTATAAAGGGGATCCCGGTAGCGCAACGTGTTGGCTAGTACCGGGAGGGAGTATGAACAGCCCCGCCGGGCGTGCACTTGCCTACGTTGTTTTCATCTGAATGTCGACATTGAAACTCGGCTTGACATTGACATTAAGAAAACGTGGCTTGGCACAGATTAAAAAAAGTTATGTGCTCACCGCCCGGCGAGGGTGGAGAAGTAAGTTCGTTCCATTAATTGCAGTGCTAGGACCGACGCCGTTCGGATATCTTGTCGATGACGCACTGCGGTGCTGTACACTCAAATTTCAATCACGAGCGCAAATCTTCCAACAAGTCATGGTTGTAAAAATCAGATACCTGTCATGTTGTGCACCCGGTGAGTGAGAATCGGGATTTTGCTGGACGAACGGGCGGAGGCGGTGACCCAGAAATTGATGCAGAGTACGCAGAGTAAAGCCTCGAGGGAGCCTCGCGCTCTGTGGCAGTGCAAAAGGTGAAAATTAAAACGTCAAATTTTCAAACGTCGGTGAGCGCTTGAACGTTCGGGTGTACTGCAACCGCCTGCAATGCCAGGCACCGCTACGGTGGTCATTTGCGACGAGGCAAAGGCGACGTGGATTTCTGGGAACCCAGGAAGCCGGACGAATCATGTTGTTGCGGAATGTACGTTACGAGTCCCGCCGCGAATGTCGGCTAACAACTTGGTTATGAACACTGGTCGCACTGGTCCGACATCTTAGTAATCCATTAGTAATTATTCGCGGAAGTCATCATATCAAGATCCCGGGGTACTTTCCCAGAAGACGGACCGTGGCTCTATGGTGATCAAACCTCTGAAGACGATCCAAACATCAACGGTCTCATCACTTGGGCGTTTGCGCTCATCACGTCCGTGTTTTATCTCACACCATGCGTACCACACTCTCATGCCTTTTTCCAGGTTTTAAAACGTTGTGCTGATATCGCTGTACATATCAATCGAGGCCGTGAAAACCTGCCAGGCGATGTTCATTTACTTTGATCACGACATGTTCTACAAGAAGATAGACCAACCTACCCTCGCTCGGAGTTACAACCTTTCTGACGATTCAGTCAGATCATATTCTCTGATAAAACTGGAACACAGGTCCAACATGGCAGGTCTCTTTGCTCTCACGTCACCTCAGAATTCGATGGGATTTAGAGAGTGTTCCATCGGTGGTGTTATATCACGGTGACCCCGAAGAGGACGAAGAGCTCGAGGTTGTGATGAAACCAATCACAAGTGATGCGAGCCGTGAAACGTCCTTCGGTTCCAAATCGATCGGAGCTTCTGCCGCTAGCCCCACAAGGGTGGTTTATTGATCGCAGGAACACGGATGCCGATATGTCGGTGCAGATGGCGCTGATTCTGAATGATACGGAGTTGATGGAGGAGTGGAAGGGGGATATCAAAACCATGGCACACCGGATTATTTCTACGAGGGAGGAGCTATACCGGCTGTTGACTAAAGAGCTAAAGACGTCGGGCAAGTGGGAGCACATCACGAACCAAATCGGGATGTTCAGGTGCGTGTTGCTAACTTGATGCGGATGACATACTAAGACGTATGGCAGCTTTACGGGGCTGAACACGGAGCAGTCGCAGGCGATGGTCGACAAGGCTCATGTATACATGAATACAACGGGAGAATCTCCATGGCAGGACTGAACACAAACAAGGTCCGATACTTTGCTGAATGCGTGGACAAGGTCATCCGAGCAACTTGCAGTGGCATGGTGTGGCTGTGTAAATGACCACGTAGATTACAAGTTATTGATGACGTCAGGGTCCAGATTCGGGTTTGGGTGTGTGATGTCATATTGTCCACAAGGCACATCCCGCCCGGAACGCTCGTGGCGACCGATCACGCGTCTCTCCTTCGTCCTCGCTGTCGTCCACGTTCCCGACGCTTCTCTGCTCGTCGTTTCCCTCGACATTCACTAATGTTTTACTCTTGATCCATTTTATTAGCATTTCATTTCTCTCCCTGATTCCCCTCACCCGTCCTCGTGCTCCCCAGTCTTCTCCCCCCGCCCTGCTCCGTCCCGAGGCTCTTAAAAGGCCTCCACCAAAGTCCGTCTCTCGTCTTTTCCTTCCTCTCCTTCTCTCTCTCATCCCATTTCCATGGGCATTGCAGTGTCCCTAGTCCAGATCCACCATTTTAACCCCGCGCCGGAAGACCCTCCTACCCCGTCCATCTCTCCGAGGCTTACACCCGCTCCTTCTCACATAAATCTGCTTGCTCCACAGGCGCTGAACGCCTTTGCACCATCACCCCTCCCTTCTCCCTGTCTTCGCGACAATCCGTTCGATTCCCCGCCACTCCCTTTCTACACCGCTCCCTCGACGCCCCTGACGTCTCCCCAGCAAGAAGACCCTGCCCAAGACGCTCCCACAGTGTCCATCGAACAGGTCACCGCCTCCGTCTCGCCCCCATCTCCTCCACCCGTCAATCCACCCCTGCAGCCCGCTCAGCCCGCGCAGTCCTCCCTGCCCCCTGCTTGCGATATCGAGACGATTCCGCCACTCAATGCGCTCATCGCTTTCGACCTGGCGCTAGACTTCACCCTGGACGACGAAGGGCTAAGCACTCTTGAGAAAAGATATACCTTTTTTTTCGTAGTAGATCTGCTCACCACCGGTACGCACCATCTTTCCGATCTATCTCACGATTCCACTTCACAGCCATATCACAGCGTCTTCATTTCACACGCCCTCCCCTTATTTCTTGCCAACGTGACCCCTCTTGAAGCAGCAGAGTACATTCTGCCTCTTCTGCCAAGCTTGGCGATGGACGAAGGTACCTGCACTCTCGACTTGTGGCCCACGTGTCTCACACCTCACTTAGATGAGGCTGTAAAGGAGGCATTTTCCACAGAATTGGTCGAAATTCTCTGGTGGTTTCTAACGGTATCACCACGTGCTTGTATTTTATACTTGAGCTTAATCTCTCGTGTCTAGCACTGTCTTCTCATGGAAGAACCCCCAGATCCTGGAACCGTGCCTCTCTCACCCCGACGCGATGATTGCGACGTCACATTGATATCCGTTCAGGCACTTACTCCCATTCTTGGAACACTCTTGCTCAGTCCCAACGGCATGGTCAGTGGTCCCGCTAGATGTACCGTCGTTGATTTGCTTTGCCGTATTCCAAAAGAAGACGACGCGGAAGAGTCTGGGTCAACCAGTGCTGAACCCGCAGACTGTGGCCTGTTTGGCCGAATACAAAGACAGTTGTTCGAGGACGAGCTCATACACCAGCTCGTTATTGGAATCGGGTAGGGGAAATATTAATTAATTAATTCGCGAGTAGCGCGAAAGAAAAAAACAACAACGCGCAGCCCAGTGTAAAGCGTGGGAATATATTGCCTTACAAGTTAAGTTACCCATAAGTCCAATTCAAAGTCCGATAAGTCACCTACCCCTCCACCCTATCCTACTTTGCATGAATCGCCTGCTTCATCGACTGTTGCCAACACAACCTCATCTGCAGGTTTATTCACATCATCCTTCAGTGTCCCATCGTTACTCAGCCCTGAGCTTTCACGCGAAGATTCTTCGTCCATCGCTGGCATGTCGTTCCGACCGGACACACCATTCGCTGGGACGCCACCTGCTATGGACTCACACGCGGATGCGGAACGCCCCAGTCCGCACGGCAAGCAGGCGGAGAAACAAACGAAGATCTTGATCCTGGAGAGCAAGCAGTTGTGGGGCGGTTATCTAGTATGAGCTTGATAGCTGCAGTAGCCGCAGGCGGTATGTTGTATATCATAGGTGCAGTTTATTCATTTCCTCATCCAACATCATCTCTAGCTTAGGGTCGCTACGGCTAGACTCCCAGCGGGCATTTTTTCGAGAAGTCGAGCGAGGCGGCAGGGATCCAGTAATGGGTAAGACGTGAGGCGTCTTTTGCACTCGGCGCCCTTGCCAAGGTAATCCCTGAAGAACTAGTGATCGCCGCACTCGTGTGTGCTGCTTCCGTTTCGATTCTGGTCGACGCGTTCACACTCCCTGCAGCTTCCACTATTCGAAATGCTGCGCAAAGATATGATCTGGCACGTTCGCCATTCATCCCTATTCGCACTGCCTGCCCTACTCGCCCGCCTTCCTCCCGCCTTGCGGCGTTCTGTCGCTCTTTCTACTGTTGTGCCACTTTCACGGGACGAAGCACCCGCTGTTCGCTCTCGAATCCCTTGGCGAGGTATTATACTCTTTCCATGCAGATGAACGAGGCCCACCGGACGAACTCCTTTCGCTATTTCTCGGGCGCCAAGAAGAGCGGCCAATTCCTCGGGCCATTATGCATGGTATCCCGGTCCCGCTTTCCCTTGGTGAGCACATTGCTTGCTCTTTTGCCATGTCTCTGACGGTTCAAGAAAGCCTCATCCCAGCTGGATTCATTTTACGAAGATCCCGTTCGCCCCATAGCATGTGCATTTAACTATCCTGCCGTTGCGCTGACATCGGGTCGAGCCCGATGGGGAGAGCTGCGGTCGTTGTATATTGACCTATCTCAGAATAAGTCAATCAAGGTCCGGAAGACTTTGGCAGCAAGCTTGGGTGAGTTGGCGATGGTCATCGGTCCGGAGAACGCTCGAAGCGATCTTGTCGACGTCTGGTGGGACTCCATTCGATGTGAAGAGGATGGTGATATACGGTTGAAGGCCATCGACGCTCTTCCTCTTTTTGTTAGCGCACTAGGGGAAGGGGAAACGAACGAGGGATTCAATCTTTTCAGGCTTGGTAAAAATATGGGAGAAAGGGTTGTTACGAAATTGGAGAGCCAGAGAGGGCATCATCAAAATTATTCATGACCTCGTCGGCGCACCAAGTTATCCAGAACATGTCCATCGAACCCTCAAATGGGGCCTAGAAGACGACTTTGGGACCGTGCGAGAGGTCTCGATATCGGTGGTGAGCAAAGTTTTATCAATCATAGACTTCGTTACCCTCAAGGCTGTTCAGGTCACGTTGATGCAGCGAGAAGACGGACACTCTTGAGAACTGTTCTGGATAGATTGCCGCACGATATCCTGCAACTAGCTTACGCATCTTCATTTTGCAAACGCATGACGTACGTAACACGACTGGTGCATTCGACGTCGCTCATTGAAGCCGTACATCGCCAGGTACCTCGCCTGCCAGCAAGCACTGGCCTCCTGTTCCCGAGTGGACAACTATATGGCCGACGAAAGCAATTAGCAAGCTCTTCAGCAGCTTTCCAGCGACAACATCGTGGGTCAAAGGCGGTGGCCGAGAGAATGTCTCGGAAGACCCCGATTGATCCGAACAGACCGGCCAGTGCACGGGTGACGGCACATAGGACCTTACCTCTGCAGGATGATGCATGCGCAATCGTTCCACCAGAGCAGCTACTGGCTGTGGAACATGACCAGTACACCGTGCAGATTGATCTACGTCGACCCAGTTAGTACACTTGATCTGTTAATGTGTTTCACACGAACAAAGAAGATATCCGGCGAGGCGAGCGACACCTATTCGGACACAAACTCAACGGGGACGATTCCCGACTGTTCCTCCTTGCAAAAGGTGCAGATAGCGTCATCTTTGACAGGTTGAAACCGGGTAGCGACGAGCTCAAGCGAACGACGGAGAGGCATTTGGATGACTTCGCCAACGCGGGGCTGAGGACGCTCACTTTGGCCTACAAGGTGATACAGGGTATGTATAATTATCTCGCTCTCACACGTATTCATCCCTTTGCGTAGAGGACGAGTACGAGGCTTGGAGCGAGCGTTATCATAACGCGTCCATTGCGCTGGAAGATCGGGGGAAGAGAATAGAGCATGTGAGCGACGAAATTGAAAGAGATTTTCGTTTGCCAGGAGCCACAGCGATTGAAGACCGCCTGCAAGATGGCGTACCCGAAACCATCGCCGACCTTAAGCTTGCAGGCATCATTGAAGGTTTGGGTACCTACGGGCGACAAGCTCGAAACTGCAATCGGTATTCACTCATTCTATTTGTCCTACATCCTCTAATTCTCTCTGATACGCAGCCATCGGCTACAGTACGAATCTCATCGCGGAGGATTTGAATGTCATTATCGTTCGCGGAGGGGATACAGGGCCTTCCGTTCATCAGCAGATGACCCGAGCTATTGAGGATATGTGCTTGTTATTGAAAAAAAAAAAACACATCGTGGATGCCGCCACCTTGCGGCTCGGGAGATATGGTCTGTAACTTTCAATTTCACCATTGATCCAATGGCGGCGTAACGTTACCAACTACCAAGTTTCGCGTCACGTGTGAGCACGTGCGACTGGGAATTTCCGGATTCTCGCACCACCACGCCACATAACTTGCCCTCAGACCACAACATGTCGAGGTCAAGTGCATCATCAAGCCGCTCACGATCTTTGCGATCGCACGGTAGCGTCGTCGATCCTCTCGCCACCGGAAGTAGCCAAGTTGAGTCAAAAAGCCGCAAGCAACATGCCAAATGGAGCGACGAAGAAACAGCAACGCTCCTCGACTTTCTTGCCGGAGAGTTACCCAAAGCTGGCGATGGCGTCAATTTCAAAAAGTCGACGTGGAATGCAGCTGCATCTATGATGGCAAGGGAATATCAGACCACAAAGGGTGGAGTGAAGGATGCCGATGCATGCGAGCGGAGGTTTGTGTTGGTGAGGCTTTCATTTACTACAGCTTTCTTGTATTGGTATAGATTTGATGCTGATGAAAAGATCAGATGAAGAAGCAATATGATGGTGTTGTCGCTCTGAAGAATGCGTCAGGGTTTACGTATTCCGACAAGGACGGAGCTGGGATCAAGCCGGAGCAAAAGGATATTTGGAAAAGATATGTCAAGGTGCGTACTGGGTATGGTCCTGGCAGTACGATCGACGAAATGCCACTGATCACATATCCAGACTAATTCTGCAGTGAAATCCTTCAAAGAAAAGGGGTTTCTTCACTTAGATTCTATGGAACGTTTTGCTTCCGGTACCAGCAAAGGAAAGTTCGTTTATCGGTCAACGAGACCTTCAAATACTAGCCAATCCAGTACGGTCAATGTCCACCAACTCTCTGCCGCCACAGATGGGCTCTCTATGGACGATACCCCGCAGTTGGGAAATCAGCAGAGCAACGCTCCTTCATCGTCTACCAACTTGAAGGCTGATGATCCCAATGTCGTGTCCCCATCTACTCCATCCAGCTTCCTCTCACCGTCTCAGGTGTCTGGGTCGTCTGCTGTCACTAGCGTTAGCCGAGCTAAACGAAAGATGCCCCCTGCCGAGTCGGAGGCTGGTAGTAGCGCATACAAACGAAGGCGCCCATTATCTTCCGCTGCACAGGCACAGCAAGCGGGCGGTGTCGCCATGCAAGAGATTGCAACTGCGATTAGAGACATGTCACACAACTTGGCTGCACCTCCAGTCGACAACTTCAGCGCCGCGTTGGACGTTCTCAACAAACACAAGTTGACGGCTGAACAGAGGCTCGATATTGGCGAATATCTTTCTGATTCACGGAACGCAAATGATGCCACGCTTTTTCGCAAGTCAAACGAGGAAGAACAAATGTTGTGGTTGAAACGCCGGCTGAGAATGCTCAAAGAAGTGGCGACGAAGAAGCGCTCCAAAGGCGGAATGGTATCAGACGACGGGGTCGATGGCTCTCAGCCGATGGACGAAATGCAGGTTGACGGGGACTTGGACACTTGACGCGAGTTCACATCATGCGGTCGTGGTATTGTAACAATACAATCATGTTGTATCCCTCGTTTCGTTTCTCTTCTAAACAATATGATACGTATTCCACTACAATCCTCGACGGATAAGTTCTTGCTGGTAATCCTCCCACATTGCCTGTGCAATGTGGTCACGGCGGTCATCTGCACGTCGTCGTTCAGTTGCATCCGCAGGCCCATCTCCAAGGACGCCAGCATCTCCCTCGTCTGCTCCAAGCTCCAATTCCAAGGGATCGAGGTCGTAAAAGTCGTCGGGATCTTGGCGGTGAATGAAGTTGTGAAGCGCACAAAGCGCGGCAGGGAGTCGGGCCTGAATCTCCATGTTGTACTCAAGAGGAACTTGGAGGACACGAAATTGGCGCTTCAGAACGCCAAAGATGCGCTCGATAACGTTTCGAAGCGCAGCATGTCGTAGATTAAATAGTTCCTCTCGATTCTGTGGCCTTGTAGTAGACAGGATCGATTATATACTCGTGAGTCACGGAGTGAACGGAAAAACATACCTTAGATTTGCTTGACGCCACTCGTTGAGATGATACCGAACACCACGGTATGGAACAAGGAGCGCATCCGAAGTCCCGAATCCTGCATCACCTAGAAGATATTTTCCATGCGGCATCCAAAGATCTTTGGTATGTGCATCATTCCATAACGTAGCGTCGGCCGTTGAGCCGTCCCAGCCGGTGAGCGCATAAGTAAAAAAGAATTCGAAATTACAGACAAATAAACAGTTCTGTGAGAGGTAGCCTTTGCGGTTGAGCATATGCGGATGATCTTCAGTAGCGGCGAAGACGCGGATGTGTGTACCGTCAACGGCTCCGATACAGTCGTGGAAGAAATGGAATCGGGGATCGTTGGTGATTACTGGTGATACGGGGGTGTTTGAGGTCGGAGATTTGACTTGATCAGTGTAGAATGGTGCGTCTGAAAAGAAAAACAACATCCGCTTGAAATATCTTCCGGAACTTCAGTGCGAGAGTGAGAGAAAATCATATCCACACGTACCTGCTAATGGTGTCTGTAGAATGTTGGAATCTTTCTCCAACGTGTCGAGTCGACATCCCGGTGACACATGTGTACAAAAATATTCCCAGCTGCTCTTCAATAGATATCCCATTTCGCGAACGCGTGAACCCATGATGCACCAGTGTGCGCACTAGTTTGTTGAATGTACCATGACTAACACCGAGACATGTTCGAATCCGTTCGGGATGGCCGTTCAGCAATTCGAGCATCCACCCTTCGCCTGTGAGAATTGATGTGTGATACGGGATGGGTGCCGTGGGTGTTAGAAACAGTAGATTGTAGTAATGTACGATCTGCGATATGATGATCGAAATGAAGATGGCGAGGCGGCGGCGGCGCTCCTCTTGAACACCTTGTGCTTCCAAGTCCATGCCCACTGGCATTGTCGAAGAGAACTCGGAGAAGGGAATCCGGCGCGGGAAGACCCCACGAGGCAAGTGTCGATCACATATATATTAGATGATAATCTAGATCCCACACGAAGTGTCGATCACATGGTAGTTGCACGTGCTCTGTGACATTTGACACATGACGCGAAACTAAGTTAGTAAGTAACCACCGGCGGTCCGAGTCGCTCACGTGTCTTTGCCAACGCCCTCAACATCAGGGAACCGTGGAGTTGCTGACATAACCAGATGCAATTGATCACCACATGCCTATATGTTACAAAAACATATATCATTATATTCTATTATAGTTGATGG
>JBBPPY010000078.1:0-41710 GCA_038092195.1 Leccinum barrowsii
GTGAGCTTGAATGAAAAAACTGGTCGAGACAGCTTTCCTTCTTTGTAGAGCGTGTGCAATAGAGGGCTCTGGCCCTGAAATACTGACGCAGCCGGGAAGGCTAATCCCAATATACCATCTGGAGTAAACATAGGTGCTCTCAAATTTGGAGAGTATGTTGTTGCGACACCAATGGTCTGAATGTCTGCCTATTCATTGGTCAGAAGTGATGATGTTCGCAAACAATACAAACATACGGTTAAACCAGCAATGGTTACATTGTCCGTATATTGTTTACCGCGGGAAATTCTACCATCTGCATATATTATCGCAAAATCTGTATCGAGGTCCACGTTCGATGGGGGATGTGTATTGAGGTCCAAGTTGGTGATCTGGGACGATGCGGGATCCCAGAGGTGAGTGTGGCTTCTGCAGTTCTCGTCACCGGTTGCGGCTGGAACAAAGAGATCGCTGGGTCGAATAAGATGAGAGAGTGCATGTGGGACTGACAGAAATCACTTACCTAGAACCGGTGCTGAACTGGACTGAGGGGCGACTAGAGTGAGTGTGTGTACGAATGCACGAAAAAGAAAAAAAAAACTGACCAGTGAAGGACTTTGGAGGAGTGCCGATCGAAATGGTCCCATACCACATGCCATGCGAGTACTTTATCAAATCGACGGCAGCTGCGGACCCATCCCGTTTCACAGCAGAAGAATATGGCGTCCCCGTGTTCCTTTCGGAGTCATCCGTGCCACTTGGCCCATAGATGATGTTGCTAAAAAAAGTTTGAGCAAAAACGATGCCTGAGGACATCACAGATCGATTTACGCGTCATGTGATGTAGCATGAAATTCGCGCGCGTTGGTATCAGAGTGTTTCGTGAGTGGTATGGCTATACCATCACTTCCCGCCCTAAGATCAGGTATTTGGGCGGCCAGAACAAAAACAGGCACTGCGACGGCAACGGTTGTGATCACCTTGAAGAGCATTGGGTAGTAAATGCGGAGGAGGATAAAATACCATCAAGTACGTGCGCCTGACTTAAATAGATCTTGAGATGGCATCACTTCTAGGAACTAACCGGATAACAATCAAACTGATGAAGCACATTCGGATCGAGGCTTGATAAGGTTATGGGTGAAGAGTTTCGCGAAAGACTCGGAGTCTGAACTCACAAGACGGATTCAACCGAGAGCACTGTAACCCTTGATGGTGCATGTAGAACTCGACCGTACTCACGACCACCGTTGGGCCTCGCTACCCTCCAAGGCTATTTCTCAGCTCATTGGTTTCTTGGGGACGCAGTGACAGAAGACAAAGCTTGGGTGTACTCTATGACTGCCTGCATGAACTTGATCCACGAGATGTCCATTGTGCGTGGAACGTCTTGAGGATAGCACAACGCTGAGGCCCCCTGCCACTGGCATATGTTGGGTTTTGTTAGAGATACATTGCACGCATCACATCCATGCTACCAGTTCTCATGTCTGCCATCCGTACTGCACCCTCTCTGAAGCGTTCTCCGAGTGCGAACGAGATCGGGAATAAGCTCGTGACTTACGAGTATGTGTGTGGTAGCACGATCGAACGCTCTGTCTGCGACAAATGAGACGATCTATTATGTAGATAACGTTGTATGTACCAGGTCACCCCGTGTGGCAAGCGGGGGCTACGCTACAAACATGTGGCTGCCAGTGGAGCCACTGCGCCAGGACCCCTGCCACCGCCTACTCGAAGGTGGATCACGTTGTATCCGTTGGGCAGGGCCGGTGGTATGGTAGCCTATATTGATCGAAAAGTGAGTTTTCGCCGGTCGATGTTGCTCTATTTTCACGCCAATGATCTTGCAGGACTTGGGGATATATTATGCGGTGGCGTAGGACGGAATATCCAGGTTACGGAAAGGCATCTATATCAAACAGTTGTAAAGTGTGTAAGAATATATGTGTTGTATGTTACGAGTGCCACAACATCGCCCTAGGCCTACGATACGCCCGCCTGACCGGGCTTACTTGAAGTCGCCCCACAAGTCTCCAAATACGTCATCCTTTTTCGTCGTCGTCGTCGTCGACTGCGCTGCAAGCATTCCGTTGCCGTTCGCATGGTTCACCGCGCCTGCACCGCCCCAAATGTCCGTCGTGTTGAACATGTTCAACGAGTTGGCGTTGGTAGTGGCAGCGCCGGTGAGCCCTAACCCACTTGCGCCCGGAGCACTCCACAAGTTGGTGCCCGGATTCGCATTGGGAATGGTGCCGTTCCATCCCGACGAGACGCCCCAGAATCCGGTGCCGGTGGAACCCTTCATGCTAACCGGCTGCTGTTGCTGCTCCGGCGCGTGCCCGGCAAGAGGGTCCCATGCTGACGAGGCCGAGGTCGCAGAGGTAAACTGCCCGTACGCATTCGATGGAGCGGCAGAAGGGGCAGCCGGGGCAGTTGAAAAGAGTGCGAGAATGTCTTGCTTGACGTCCTTGGCCGGCGGTTGTGGAGCTGCGGCGGGCGTGGGTGCGTGAAAGTCGAGCGAGAAGAGGTCGTCTTCGGGTTTGGGTGTTTGTGGTTGTGGTTGCTGAGGCTGGGACTGGGACTGGGACTGGGGCTGGGAGGGTGAAGACTGGAGGGAGGGAGCTTGGACGCGCCCAGCGACTGCGGCGGAGAGGAGTTGTCGGGAGTGGGAGTGAGAGTGAGAGGAGGCTTGTCGGAAAGCAGAGGGAGAGTGGACGGATGGCGAGGATGGGCGCGGGGCGGAGAGACTCGCGGTGGGTGCATGGGTCGTCGTAGACTCTTCGAGGACGGATGGATCGGATGGGGGAGGCCCGTCCGAGGCCCACCTGCGCGATTCGTATTTGGAGCGGATGAAAGACTCCATTTTGCTGTTGTAACGAAAAGGTCAAGAAAGAGTGAAGCAAACCGCGGGAGAATACTGACTGGTCTGGGGGTATGTGACCGGACTTGAGGTGGGCCTCCCAGTAGATATTTGCACGGCGGTTACCCCATTTCTGGATGGACTAGAGAAGGTTGTTCAGCGACGGTGATGGGTTGTGGGATAGGATGAGTAGTACCTCCATCTGTTCTGGGGTCCACATGTCGAGATCGATGGACTTGACCCGGCTAATGTGCGTGCCCATCCCGCGGTGGATACCTGAACATCGTATACAGAGATAAACCCCACTGAAAAAAAGAAGATTAGGTCGTTCGTAGTACTCGCTCGAAATAATAATTCCTTACAGGTTCCACGACGCCCAGCGAGGATCTGCGCATGTGCAATGAGGCTCACCGAACAAAACAAAGAAAACAATGAACACACCGTTTCGTTTGCAGTCAGCACAGAGCTTGTTCTCTGGCTGTTTGACGAGCTCGCGAAGAATCTTTGCGTTGCGTTCTGTAGTGGCCTTGTCTGGCTTGTACATCGTTGCTTGAAGTAAAGTACAAATGTGGCTGCGCTAAGTAAGTACACGTTGTCCTTCTCTTTTTCATGTCATCACCAACAACACGCGCCGAAGCCCGCAGGAGAGCCATCCTCGCTCGTGGCGGCGACAGGCTCGCCAAGCTCACGACGTCTGCCCGTGGCGAAGATGCCCCAGCGTACATGCCCGATACTGGTGAGCTTGGCTCTCGTCACCAGCGCGTTCTGAATCTGAACACCTCATTTGTAGTACAACCACCGAGAAGCGGCGCCGAGTTCGTAGGCGAAGAGTCGGGCTTGCAGAGACCGTCTCCTTCGCCCTCGCCTTCCCCACTAGCCCACCCTGATCCCTCGGTCTGGTCCCAAGAACAACAACACCAGTTCATGCAGGCACTCATGGGCAGCGGCGTACTCAACCCTGCCTCTGGCCCGTCGCAGTCCTTGCCACCGCCGTTCCTGCCGCCCCCTACTACTGGAGAGGACCCACTGGCGACCATGATGGCAGAGCTGTCAAAGATGGGAATGGGCGCAGTTCCGGGTGCAGGGATTGGTGGTGCTGCAGGCAAAGTCCCCGAGCCGCCCAAGCCGCCGACGCCCCTGCGAAAGTGGATGCCGCTGCTGCACCTCGTGTGTATGTGGACGTTGCTGGCCGTGTTCGTGCTTTGGAAGGAGCCACAAGCGTTTGTCGAAAAGACTGCCGGTGCGGTCGAGGTGGCGTTTTGGAAGCGCTGGCCCAAGTTGGCAATGCAGGGGACCTCCCTGGGCACATGGGGCGTGCAGGTTGTCGTAAGTGGACTTGTGTGACCTCCCCTTTTTGTGATCACTTAGGGATTTGTCGCAGCCGTTCTTTTGGGCGTTCATGACACTGCAGGTGATGTTGCATTCGTTGCGCATATTCATCGGTCACGTAAGTCGGGCCTCCATTGTACACAAGTCGTATGCTGATCGCAGTGCGTTGCAGAACGAAGTAAAGCCACCTGCTCTGCTCTCTGTCGCGCTTCAACACATTCCTTCGCCGTTCCCATCGTTGATCATGAACACATTACGATATTTCCGCATGGGTAGTGCAGTCATGGATGACGTTGCCGCCATTGTATTTGGCATCGGGGTAATTATCTTGATCTCGTCTTGGTTTGTCGATTAGAGACCTTTGTGTTGTGTTTTTGGAACGATATTTTCACGATACTGTACTGCGATTACTGTAGTATTGTATAGAGGGTTCCATCATGTCAGGGTAGAATCGCTGCAGCCCCCGTCTTGGGTCGACTAGGCGCGCTGAGCATCTCCTGCACTTGCGCCTCCAACTCTTCTGGAGACGTCGACGCTGAAGTCTTGGCCGCGTTGTCGGCTTTATACCGCTTGGCGACCTGTGCGAGTCGTTCGTTTTCCTCGCCGGGCAGAACGGGAACTCCAGCAGCAAGCGCGGCAGATTTGTATGCCTTCCACGGTTCACCGCCCGCGAGGTCCATGAGTTCCTTGGCAATCGTCGTCGACCACTTGTTGGACATGTCGATCGTCGAGGTTGTTCCGTTTTCTACAAGAGGGGATGAGTCAACAGAAGTGAAATAGAAACATCAATAAAAACAACAAGGAAACGTACCAAACTCGATCGTCGCTTGGGGTGTCCAAGTTTCCTCACGCGCCTTCGGGACTCTGTTGAGGGTAATGTCGAGAAGCGGATTGGCCCAGCGTATTCGGGGTAGCTCTTCCTTGACGAAATGTCTGCATAGCCAGCAAGTCAGCGTCGCGTTTTAGAGCACAGAAAAAAAAAAACTCGCCGTGCACCCATATGGTCGTTCCTCACAGCATACGTCAGACTGATACGCCGGAGCCCATTGAACGCAAGTCGGGGTCCAGCGTTGAGGTTTTCGAGGATACGAGAGAGATGAGACGGGGGCGGGACGAACTTGCCGCGTCTTCGTGGCATTGTTTCGGTTGTCTCCCGAGTTCCCTTGTCAAAATTTCACTTCCCGACTGTCGGTTGTTTGGTCGTGTTGAATTCTAAAGGCTTTGATTACCATCTTTGGGTGGGCCCCTGATATGACTTGAGGTCGTGAGGGTCACAAAGATTCAAAAGGTGACACCCGGATCCGAATCTCTCCCGCTCGGAAAAAAAAAAGGTGTGTATGTATCGAAGTGTTCACGTTCGACGTTACGCGCTGTCAAACTCACAATTTCAAAAAAAAACATAAAAAGGTGGAAACACAAAACAACACAAATTTAAGTTCTCCACAAGCGTGATCCACAACTAGCGTGGGAAAGCCCACAGCATCCACACAACTCATGTGTGGTAGTACACCACGAAAGACCGGTGAAAGCCCCATCGTCACGGTCACGCATTCTATCTTCTCCTGTCTCTCCCGCCATCGCGTCGCGTTCGTCCCATCTCAAATCATTGATACCTGACCGCCCCAGAGCGCCCAAGTGACGCTGCCACAGACACATGTCGGACGCGATGCCCCGTTCTCTCGCGGAGAAAATCGTGTGGCTCCAGCAACAGTTAGATAGAGAGCGACGCGCCGAGGAGGACGAGCGAACGCGCAAACAAATCGTCATCATCAATGACTCGCGCCCACAACAGACCCAGCCACCCCCCGCTGCCAGCAACTCCTCGGATGTGGCGCCGGTGGCGTGTGCACCAGAGCCAGAGCCAGAGCCGATGCCAGTGCCAGTGCCAGTGCCAGTGCCAGTGCCAGAGCCAGAGCCAGAGCCAGAGCTGGTGGTGGCAGACATCACGAATGCGGAAGCAGGCACCTCACAAGATGAAGACGAGCAGAAGGATCGCGCGCGTGTCGACGTGTCTGCGCGCGCGCACGCACTCGCAGCGGCCGAAGCGCGTCGAACCAGGGAGCATACTCGAAGTCGTCGACCGGTAAGTCGTCATTGCTGACGAGTATCCCCACTACATACGTGATTGACGCGCTCACAGGTTACGACAGCGAGGGTGCGACCGGTGCGGCGTGCCGCCTCGTCCGCGTCCGTGTCTGCACCTTCGGCCCAGGGGCAGAAGCCCAGAGAAGCCCCGGTTCCATGCCACAAGGGCGACGGCCCGGGAGAGCGCGTACCTGGTAATGATGTCGCTCGCGAGAACGAGAGATCCGAGCTAGGTAACGAAGCACACGTGCCCCCAGCAGAGGGCAACGATCAGGCCAATGTCACCGAGGCATGCAATGTGTCCATCAAAATAGAGGTGGAGGACTACGACGGAGTCGTCCGCGCCATGCCCGTGATGCTTCAACTAAAGCTGAAGGAGGAGGAGGATGACAAGGCGGACGTCCTGAACTTGTCTGATCCAAAAGCCAGCGACGACGTGCGTGGGCAGGAATTACCGCTCAGACGAGGAGAGAAAGATGTTTCCAACCTACCCACACAGACGAACGAGCCTCAACCGAGACCAACGGACCCGGCGGCGACGCAAACAATAACTTCAGCGCAGAGGATGGTAGTAGACCAGGCGCCAGAGGTGCTCCCAGACGCGCCCAATAATTCGAGAAGAAACACTCTGTCCATGACGTCCGAAAGATTATCGTTGTCCACAGGACAAAAGGTGAGAGCCCGCGTCCCGTTCAGCATAGCCCGAACCGCACTGACCGGATGCAGCGCACAAGGCCGGACGACCGGGATGATGTGAGGGAGGAGGACGAACGTGAACGAAGTAACGAGTCAATCAGCGGTCTGGACAGAACGCCGGACACTCGCGAACGGTGCGTGCGCCGCCTGCATCTGGTGCGGGGTTTTGAAGCGAAACATAGTCGGTCAACATGGCCAGGAGGGCGGAAGAGGGCGAGGCGGGACTCGGGGATCGTCTTGGAAGCGCCAGCTCGTAAGTCCAACCGGTCGTCGTCATCATGGTTCCGGACTGATGGTCGCTGAGAAATTCCAGTACAACTGGTCCAGACCGCCCGGGCAACCTCGAGCAGGAGCGTAGAGTTGTCTAGCAGTGGTAGGTCAGATTTGGGAAGTCAGGACGCGGACGACACGCCGTACAAGACGAGGAGGAAAGCACTGGAGTCTACGCCGACGACTAAGGAGGTAGAACGATATTGGGTCCAAGCTTCCCGTGGGACCTTGCAGGCTGCGGCGCGGCTCTGCCAACTGCGTGCCCAGATGAAGATACTAGACATGGAGATGGCGGAAATATTGAGGCACTTGGGGGAGGTAGAGGTGGCTGTAGAGAACATCCCCGTATAGATGGCGTGAATATGTAGGTTGCTGAAAGTTGAATTTACTACTAATCATCCTGTACTATGGCCCTTACCAGATGTTAGTTGTTTGGTCGTGTTGAATTCCAAAGGTAAGTTACGTAGTAGCCTGACGATCAGGCCGGAGACGCATTCTTTCGTGCATTGAAACGAGGGCAATAGAGGGTACGTGAAATATGACGACGTTCCTGGCGAGTGCGAAAAGCAGGAGCTGCACAAGACAGGAAAGGTCAAGATCGTCGAGGCGTCCAAAAGTTGCCATGACTAGGCCTCCGATCAGAAAGGCGCAGACAAAATTTTCACGGCAGCCAACGTGGCCCCCGACCGCGCAATCCGAACTCGTGGCACCTATGAGATTGCTGTTCTGAAGCTTCAGCGCTATTGTCAAAATGTACTTGAAGCTGTAATCAGTTATTGTTTTTATTTTTCAGTATCTGTTTATGTTCGACCCTCTTGACGTGGCCAAGACACTGGCTGCCCTGAAATGCTCACTCCAACAACGATGCAGGGCAGTCAAAGGTTATGATTCTATAAGGAAAGTATACGATCATCGGGAATGTCAGAACGAAACGAATGTACGGCGAATGTTCCAGTAACAATGCCCCTGCTGCGTGTGTGTACGGGTGCGGCGCATTGCGACGTTCCACGTGCCATTACGGTGCGCTGCTACGACGCCTTGACACCGTCTGACAATAGATACATGCGTTAGCGGTGAATGTAGGCCCTGTTGAAAGTAGGGCAGTCTTCGTCTTCTGAAGGCGGGATTATATCCCCAACTACACAGTGTTCTCCAATGCAACGGAGGTTCCCAGTGAAGCAGGCTGCATGTTCCCCAACTGAGAAGGTTCTGGTCCTGACATGACAAGACTAGCAGTATTTTGCGTCCATCCTTTGCCCTGAGCTACCCGGAACACGATTAGCAATGTGGCGATTATCTGATGGGTTGGTGAGTAACGCAGAAGTGAACTCATCAGATAACCATCACCTGGAATTGAACCAGAGACTGTGAAAACACCAGAGAAACCGCGTTTCGGATCCCGAACAGGACGAGGAAAGCGACAGATATGGTAGAATAGAGTGCCGCCGACTCGATGACCATGGCAGCGGCTGAAATGTATTGTGTTCCATATCCTGATCCCATCAGGGAGACGATGCGATATCGGAAAATTAGCAGACAGAGAACGATGGCAATGGTAAGAATGATGTTCAGCCCCAGCGATAGGACAGCACAAGGCAGGAGGAAGAAGTCGGTGCCGCTCGTCGTATAGTATCGATTCGTGGTCAAATACGCTATCCCCATGGCTACTCGTTCACAGCGTGCGTCAGGCCCGTTTCACTAGTTTTTGATAGAATGGAATGTACTGACACACAGAGCCGGCAAACAACAGGCAAGGAAAGAGCATAACGGTCCAGAGAGGGACTCGGAAACTTGAATTCTGATAAATTACTTTGAAGCGCCATACCTGACTTGATGGTGAATACTGACTTGAGAGTAGTTGATTCACACTGACCACTAGAGCGTCGGATAACCAGTTAGACATGGTCCCCGTCACGTTTCCCATCGTGTTTATAGGAGTGGAGACCATGCTGGTCTCGAATGCCGTTGGACCGCCTGGATAATTACGATTGTCGATGAATGCCATCTGGGTGAATCCTGCGAGTCCGATCATGGTTAAAGTTCCGAGGAGGAAGGCGACAGTGATGAAAACGAGTAAAAAAAATCGTTTCTTGAACTCAAGGCGATTTTTTTCACGCACGAGGTGATAGAAGGACAGGAAGTAGAGCGAGACTGTAACACCATAGGCGATGGCGGTAATGATGACGGCTTGAAGCCAGCACCTCTCAGAAAAGAGGGCCTGGATATCTTCATCTGGGACCCAACTCGAGTTAGAGGCCATGTCGGCAGGTGTGCGGACAGGGAAGTACGATTAATGAACGAGGTACACATCCGAACACCTTGGTCCATTCAAGTAGTAGAATCTGCGAAAATTGAAACATAAGGCCAGGCTTCTTCTGCCACAGCATGGCAGTTGGCGTTACAAATTACGCTGACCACACCCACCCAAATTGCCATGGCTAATTAAACAAGCGGTAGGACTCCCCCATTAGGATGCAGTCCGAGTCAGAGCTTGAGTCCGGGATGCAATGTTAGTCAAAAGGAAGGGCTCAAGCTTGAGCTCACGATAATGCGGGTGAATTACTCCAACACGAGGCACACAGGATACAACGAAGAGCATATTCGCCATCAAGGGTCCTTACGCACGAGGAGATCTGTGGCAGCCCTGCCCTGTAAGTTGGCAACGGTGAAACTAAAAAAGAAATGCACAGAATGGATCTTGACAATAGGGTAGTAAGTCAACTTTGTTTCGTTCTACGTGTCCATCGCGCTGCTACGACGCCCCGACACCGTTGCATGCGTTGGCGGTGAAAGTCGGTGTGACAAAAGTAAAGTAGTCCTCGTCTTCGGCAGGCGGGGTCGGCGCACTCGCCTTCCTCAAATTGACCGCAATCGCCGCGCTTGGGTTCTGGATCAATGTCGTCATCTGAAATCATAGTTGCGAGTGGTGCTGATATCCCCACCTTCCCCAACTACGCAGAGTTTCCCGATGTAACGGAGGCTCCCAGTGAGGCAGGCTGCATCTTCCCTACTAACTGAGAAGATTCTGGTCCTGACATTACAAAAAATGGCAGTATTTTGCGTCCATCCTTTGCCCTGAGCTACCCGGAACACGATTAGCAATGTGGTGATTGTCTGATGGGTGCTCGTGAATAACGCAAAAGTGAACCAATCAAATAATCATTACCTGGAATTGATCAGAGAATGCGCAAACACCTGTGAAACTAAATTTCCAGTCTCGAATAGGATGAGGAAAGCAACAGACACAACGGATTGCAGTGCGGCTGATTCGATGACCATCGCAACGGCTGAAGTGTATTCTGTTCCATATCTCGGTCCCATCAGGGAGACGATGCGGTATCGGAAAATTAGCAGACGGAGAACGATAGCAATGGTAAGAACGATGTTCAGCCCGAGCGATAGTGCAATGCAAGGGGGGACCAAGTCGATGCCGCTCGTCGTATATCCATTCGTGGTCAAATACATTATTCCAATGGCTGCACGTTCACAGCGCACGTCAGGCCCGTCTCACTAGCTTTTGATAGAATGGAGTGTAATGACATATAGAGCCGGCAAACAACAGGCAAGGAAAGAGCATAACGGTCCAGAGAGGGACTCAACAACTTGAATTCTGATAGACGACTTTGAAGCGTCATACCATTAGCTGAGTGTGTAAGTTTGATTCAGTGACCACTAGGGCGTCAGATAACCTTACCGCTATGTTTCCCACAGTGTTGATGGGGGTGGAGAACATATTGGTCTCGAATGCAATTGGGCCGCCTGGGTAGTTACGATGGGATGATGAACGTCATCTGGGTGAATCCTGCGAGTCCAATCATGGGTAAGGCGCCAGAGGTGCTCCCAGACGCGCCCAATAGCTCGAGAAGAAACTCTTTTTCCGACACTTGATCCATGACGTCCGAAAGATTGTCGTTGTCCACAGGACAAAAGGTGAGAGCCCGCGTCCCGTTCAGCATAACCCGAACCGCGCTAACCGGATGCAGCGCACAAGGCCGGAAAGGACAGATAATACCAATACCGTAAGGTTCCCTTACTCTTGATGTCGTGAACCAAATTATCGTGGAATTCTCGTGTCAGATTGTGCTTGTGTGTGTGTGAGCTCCAGAACCGAAAGTTCCCACCTGACTGAGCGCCGATAACAAGTGGCGTTTTTTGTTTGGTTGTGTTGAATTCCAAAGGCATTGCATGTGCCTTTTTCTTTCCTGGATCCTTTACTAGGGGACAGCGTCGATGATGGTGACGTCTGGGGTATTCGCTCTGCAGTTGCGCTACAGAACACAGTGGTTCTGTCTGGAAGTCATGGTTCGTATCAACTTCGTTGTAGTGAAAGAGCTGATCACGAAGTCGATGGTCAAAACTGGGCTTCTTGACAACATCCAGGGCAATCTCGACAATCCTGCGACGTTGGCTATCGACCATTTCTGGCGATGGATCCCGTGCGGTTATGTTCCCTATGTCATCTACGCCGATCTCAGTTAAGAAGCCACCCCGGAACGGCTCACGCGTTCCACGCGACCTACATCGTGGCAGCGGCCATATCCCCGCAAGCTATTCCAACAGCTTGCGGGGATATTGAAAAACCCAGTGCTTCTGATGTTCTCATGTGTGGCAGAAGCAGAAATACGATGCCAAGGTGATGTATCACTGCTTTCCGCAGGAGCGTCTAGTGGGGATTGCGAGTCCATGAGTTCGCCTCACTGGTGAACCAGGACCATCTCTACCACAGAACGCTATCTCTGCACTCGAGGTCCACATTGACAGAGAGTCGAGTGTTTTCCTTGTGTGATGGACTATGGTACGCCATGTTACTGTCGTGGGATCAATCCCACCGATGGCCACCACGTGCCGCCTCCAAGTTCAACGTTCAACGTTCAGCTCCAAGATCAGTCCATTGTTTCCTCCTCCTAAGTGCTCAAAAAACGACTATTTTGAGTACCAGCTACTCCTTCCTACTCAGATTATGGATATGAACAGCAATGACAAGATTACGAGAGTGAGTATGAAAACCAAGATGACAAATATAGCCGCAACCGACGAACGAAATCCGAAAGGTATTGACTAATCGCAAGAAAGTCCTGTCCGAATCTAAGTCGATAGCTCGTTGTAACGAGTGATGCGCAGACGCTGACTAGGTGGAACCACCTGCTCCTCCGATCCATGGGGCGCGCCCCCAAACAAAATGGCGACTCTCTTCATGGCAAGCAGCTGCGCACGGTCAAGATCAGACTAACGCCCGACAATAACGGAATTCAAGAACGTACATTGTGCGCTGCGTTGCTATGATCGTAAAGACCACCAAAGAACGCAGGGGTGGCATCTTTGCCCACATTCTTCTTCAGCAGATGGGGCCCGCCGGGATGCTTGTCAAAAAAGTCGCCGATATCATGGATATACCCCGCGATGCAGATCAATGCCCGGGACTCTGCTTGTCGTTGAACTAGGAAGCAGATGAGCAGGAGCGGCTTGAAAAAGGTGCGGAAAATCATACAGTCTTCCCAGGTAATGACCGGCAAATCTGGCTTCTCAGATGGCCAGGATAGCGCATCTTGTTTCTTGCGAAGGCGCTTGAGTTGAACGGTCAACTCGCCTTTCTGTACTTCGTTGTCTGCGAACGTCTGCAAATGTACACGTCAAGGCTGACACATTACAAACGCCAAAAAAAATTCCTCACCTTGAGATGGGTCGCGAGCCCAAGCTTTTCACATGACCACAGGAACCACTTGGTCGGATCGTACTGATACCACTTGTAGCCATTGCGGTAATCCATAGGAAATTGGTGGTGGAAATTGTGGTAGCCTTCTCCCATAGTGAGGATTGCACTAATCATGCAATCTGTGGGTGTTGCTTTGTCATCGTAAGGTTTTTCTCCGAGCCAGTGGCACACTGAATTAACACAAAATGTAGACTTGAAGTTCATCAGAGTCAGTCTCAGGTGTCCAAGAGGAAGAACACTGACATGTTGAACGTATACGAGACGAAGCAAAGTCGCCCACACGAATCCACCTTGCCAGTCTCCCCATCCGTACCCTGCCACTGTGATGGGCACGACGATACCCATGATAATCACCAGAAGGTGATAGTACTTGTGTTGCCACTTGACGACTGGATTTGACTGCAAGTCGCTGACATCGGCAGGGCCGGGCCTTCTCCTGGGCTTGAAGAACATCCATCCGACGTGGGAGTAAATCAGACCCTTACGGGCATCATAGGGATCGAGATCAGTGTCGGTGTATCGATGGTGGGCACGATGCCTCCGACACCACCAGACAATAGAGTCTTCGACTGCACCAGCAGCAAGAATAGCTAGAATAACCTCTAATGTCCTGGTAGCCTTGTAGGCGCGGTGGGTCCATAGCCGGTGATACCCAGCGGTTATTCCTTGAAAAATATTCAGTTACCAACTCTTCACACTAGAGAGCAAACATACCAAGACCGGATGAGTAAGAGTAAACCACAAACCAGACAGCTGTATTGAAGCAAAGGGGTGTATACCAAGCGCCGATGAGGCCAAGTGTTGGTGGTACGACCAAGATGAAAACATGCAACCAGTGTAGTTCTCTGTACCAGTTGTCCCAAGTAATTGGTGGGAGTGCTGGTTGATTCCTGAGAGTGTATGATACGAAATTTTCGGGAACGTCTTCCGAAGGTATATCATCTGGATTTGCTATGAACTTGGGTTCATGCGTCTTGGCCGCCATCGGAGATGTCGCAAAGGAGAGGGGCAGGGAGTGTGTTTTCTCCAGCTTCTGTGAGTTGGGTAGTGGTTGAAGGAATGAAGGATAAGTAGTATAATTATTTTGACCGTAGGAAAGTAAGGCGGAGCACTTGGCAGAGTCACTTGGTATCACTGAAACATGTGGCATGTAATTGTCCGACATGGCAACTGCCGTAAAACTTCCTGGACCTTGTTCCTGGACCGAACGGGTCGACGTGGCGTGGGTAAATTCCTGGATATGTCGACAAACGACCACTGTTTTTACCGGTTTCTCGTATCCACGTTCCTCAAATGTACTTGCGCAGTATTTGGCCTTGCGAAAGACTATTAGGTGGAAACCAGACTGCTAACCTTGACTTTGCATGCATTCGAGAGTTTGCCAACGAAGCCGTTTTCCGAAACTCTTCTGCGAAACACTCAAGTTGTCAAACACGTCGCATGCAAGATCTATGATGCAAAAGTTTCGCGACTTGTGCCGGATAATTTGGCCATCAGACCGCCCAAGTGGATGCGTCGAACGTGTGATGGCAAATACAATCCGGTTGCGATAAAGATGGATCTAGTTCACTGGAGCCTGGAGGATTTATTCTCAACTCCCGGCTGGAAGCGTCATTAAAAATGATACACACGTACAGAATGCACCTCCCAGGAGAGCTTTCGACACCACGAAGAGCGACAGAAGAAACAAGACGCGCTACGACAGCATCAGCCAGAGCAAGTGGCGCAGCGCCCGCCAGAAAAAGACTCCAGAACGAGAACGAAGACCAAGAGACACATCGGCGCGCGCGCTCGCAGCGGCTGAAGCTCGACAGTCCAGGCAACATGTCCGAGGTGGTGAACCGGTCAGTTGACAGTCGTTGTGTTTCTTTATCTCGTTGTTGTCGTTTTCGTCAGATGCACGGACAGTTTGACCCGATAAACACACTGGCAGGTTTCAGTTGCTAGAGTAAGGCGTGGCACTTCGTACGCGCCCATGTCCTTGGCCCGGAAGCGGGAGCGCAGAGAGGCCTCGGTTCCATACCACTACTCGCGCGAGGAGGCACCGTGCGAGGCCACCTGTCACAGAGACGCCTTCTTGCGTACATTACCACAAGGGTAATAGAGGATGCATATCAGAGGACGATGTTCCTGGCGAAAGGCATGAGCTGAACGGCCAAGGCCAAGATCTTCAAGGCGTTCAATGTGGCCCCGAAAACGGAGGACTATAAAGGGAAGTGAGAAAGGGGCTATGATGCTCTCACAAGAGTTGAAGGACGAAAAGGTTACAAAGACCACCGATCAGGAAGGGGGTGGCAAAGCCAAGGCGCTAACCGACGTGGACAGAAAACGCTACTCCAATGTATGCTTTTTCCAGTGACTCACGGTGTCCAGCCTGATGCCTCGTGTGCAGTTTCGAAGGCGTCCGGGAGCTCATCTATCCCGAGGAAGGTAAGTAAGCAGCATACATCCAGAGTCTGGGAGATCCTAACAGACTGAATCAGCAAACCTTGCTGGTCTGAAGGTGAGCGCGCTCGTTCCTTGATATCCTTCCGGCCCAACCTATAAATATCCCTTTGTGGCTCGGCCTACCCAGGCTTTTTTAAACAAGTGGTCGGAATCTGGGGATGAAATGTTAGTCAAAGGGAAGGGGAAGGCCAAGGTGGTGTCGAAGAAGACAACCGATAAGACTGATGATCACCAGAAGATCTTAGATGGGCTCAAGCTTGAGTGCATGCTGATGCAGAGTGAAGAGCTAAAGGATTTCATAGTAAGGTAAAGTTGGGAGGGACAAGGTCTTCCCCTGAATGCACTGGCCCAGCTCGAGAGCGTGATTGACAACGGTGGCGGCACATTAATGAATTCACTATCATACGGATTCGAATGACCTCGGTTACTTATGTAAGTCATCGTGCACCGCCGCCGTAGCATTCTATTAGCAACCACAACCACGAAAGACTACCATCGTGTAGCGTTCGTCCCTCGTATACGTATACAATAATCACTGATACCTCCCGAGCCCACTGGTGACTCTCCCACCATCATCGCTCGACATGTCGGATGCGATGTCCTGCTCCCTCGAGGAGAAAATCGTGTGGCTCCAGCAGCAGCTAGAGAGAGAGCGACGCGCCGAGAAAGATGAACTAGCGCGGAAACAGATCGAGGACTTGAGCTCGCCCAAACAACAAATCAATACACCCGACTTGGCGCCGGCGCATGCACCAGAGCCAGGCTCGAATACGGAGGCAGGCACCTCTGCGGACACAAACGAAGACCAAGACGAGCAGACGCATCGCGTGCATGCTGACGTATCTGCGCGCGCATTCGCAGCGGCCGAATCGCGTCGAGCCGTATCGTATGCTCGAAGTGGTCGACCAGTAAGTTGCCGTACTTATAGTATCCCATCACATACGTTATTTACACGCTGACAGGCTACGGCACCGAGGGTGCGACCGGTGCGGCGTGGTACCTCGTCCGCGTCCGCGCCCTCGACCCCATGCCAGCGCCCACTCCAGGCTGTGGCGAGGACGTATCCCTATGTTCAATGCCACAAAGGCGACGAATGTCGCGTCCCTGGTGACGAACTCGCTCGCTCGAACGATAAACGCGAGCTAGGTAACGAAGCAGAAGCACACGTGCCCATAGCAGAGGGCAAAGTTAAGGCCAAGGTCACCGAGGCATGCAATGTGTCTAAAAAAATAATAGAGGTAGAGAACCACGATGAGGTTATCCGCGCTATGTCCGCGATGCGCCCACTAAAGTCGAAGGAGAAGGAGGGTGGCGAGGAGAACGTCTTGGACATGTCTGATCAGAAAGGCAATGACAAGGGCAAAGGCAAGGCGCGAAAAGACGTGCGTGGGCAAGAAACACTGCTCGGACGAGGAGAGAAAGAGGTTTGCAAACCGCCCACACAGACGAACGAGCCTCAATTGAAACCAATGGACCCGGTGGCGACGCAAGCAACGACTTCAGCGCAGAGGATGGTGGTAGACAAGGCGCCAGAGGTGCTTCTGAACGCGCTCAATGAGAGAAACATCCTGTCCGACGCTTGGTCCATGACGTCCGAAAGCTCGTCGTTGTCCATAGGACAAAAGGTGAGAGCCCGCGTCTCGTTCAACCCCGAACCGCACTGACCGGATGAAGCGCACGAGGCCGGATGATCGGGATGATCTGGTGGAAGAGGACGAACGCGAACCGGGGACAACACGTAGAAGCGAGTCAAACAGCAGTCTAGACAGAACGCAGGACACTCACGAACGGTGCGTGCGTCGCTTGCATCTGGTGCGGGGTTTTGAAGCGAAACATAGTCGGTAAGCAAGGCCGGAAAGGCAGAAGAAGGCGAGGCGGGACGAGTGGATGCTGGAAGCGCCAGCCCGTAAGTACAACCGCTAATAATCATGCTTCCGGACTGACAGTCACTGAGGAATTCGAACACATCTGGTCCAAGCCACGCGAGCATCATTGAACAAGAGTGTAGAGTTTTCTAGTAGCAGCTCGGACTCGGGAGGTCAGGATGAAGACGATACGTTGGACAAGGCGAGGAAGAAAGCAGTGGACTCTACAACAACAAAGGAAGTAGAACGATGTTGGGCTCAAGCTTCCCGACATATAGAAGAATTGCAGGAGCTGTCGCGGACGCAGAGCACGGCTACGGAGGTCGAGGAGGGGGAGCGAGTGATCGTGCCGGCTGTAGAGAAGGCGGCGGCGGCGGCGGACGCCCAATTCACATTGGAGGTGTCTTCGACGCTCAAGGTAAGTCGCCGGGTGGTAGGGTACGATGTGGACGCTGACGGTGGTATAGAGAAGGCGTGGGGAGGACGAAGAGAACGACGAAGTGAGCGCCATGGCGCCAAGGAAGAAGACCGCCCCAGCCGTAGCCACGGAGTCCAGATCCGCGGTGGTCTGTGATCGCTGCGCAAGAGCCAGAGTTCCTGTAAAATGCAAGAAGGGACCTTCCGTGGCGTGCACGCGCTGCAAAAGTCGCAGGCAACGGTGCAGCCTGGTCACAGCTGTGCAGACGGAACCAAGAAAGATGGGTGTCGATCTGCGCGCCCTCTTTCAAACACAAATCAAAGAAACCCCGGCGGTAGTACTACCGGCGACAAAAGGTACATGGGCCTATAGTCAAACGACTGCGCAACTAACCCGGTGACAGAAGGTGGACTGATCCAGGCGACTGCCAAAGCAGGACCTAGCAAGGGGGTGATGTTGCCCATCAGTTTCGAGTCCGACGAGGAGGAGGAGGAGGAGGAGGAGGAGGAGATGTCGGTAAAGGTAGAGGGGAGAGGGAAGGAGACGGCGGAGACGAAGAATGTGACCGGTCGCATGGCGTACCTGAAGGAACGGGACCGCCTTGCTCGCCAGCTCAACGCGTTGCATGCCCGGCTTTTCCAGATCCGGGCGAACTTCAAAGTTCTCGATATCGAGCAAGATGAGGTCATGGTGGAGCTAAAAGAAACAAGGCTCGCGCTGGAAGGTTTGGACGTAGAGTAGCGTAGTGCAGTCCACATTTCCCCTTTCTCCGGGCCGTAGCTGTACAATACTAGTCTGCCAAACGTATGAGCGTCTGTCCGGTCGAAACCGAGGGAAGGGAAATCGAAAGAAAAAGTCAAATAAAACACGGAAAAGTATGTGCGTGTTGCCGCCTGACTTGTCTTCATCGGTCGGCTACGATGTCTATACATGTATGTCTACCGGTTTTGCCGCAGTCGGTGGTGTTCTTGAGTGACACCGACTGCCAATGACCATCAAAGATTCGATTCCACATGGCACGTCGAACGCAAACCCAAACGCGGTACTAGACCGTACCTCAGTTCTACGAGGGGCGCACTCGTAGTAGGCTGTAAAGAATGTTGGTACTGCACACCTACCTGTATCTGGTGTGACGGTCTATGGCATCATTTAAACTTGAGTATTGTGTATGTATGTACAAAAAAAAATGGAGTTCGTCGTGTCGTGTCGATAATGCGCATCGCCGACTCAGACTCGGACTGTCTACTGTGGGCGTTCGTCGATGGTGCCACCGCAAATGCAAGTTTAATTGCAAGTCGCCATGGTAAGGTTAAAGGCGCAGCAGTAGACGACCTCCGAGTTTTGGTGGATGGAAGGGGAGAGTGTCTTAATCTGTAGTACAACAGCCACTGATATCAAGTGTCTAAGCATACCGTACAGTGTGAAAATTAAATAAAATACACAGAGGAGAGTGTGTGTAGACTCTGAATATTCGGACCAAACATCACCGGTTACCTACCGACATGGATAAATGGAACCCAGGAGTCGAAGGGAGCGCCAGAGTCGCGGAGGTGCTGGACAGCGTAGTGCAACGCTTCTGCAGCCTCCGTACTGTCGGGAACCTTCCTAGCATCCCGAAAGAGATGCCTGTACACCTCCTTGGTCACTTTCGGTGCGTCACGATCTCGTATTGCCCACATTGTTGCGATGACGCCACCATAACCTGCAAGAAGCATTCCAGCGGCGAGATGTACGGATTCTTCTGACAGCTTCTCGTCTCCTTGTGCAGTCTGACAGGCCGAAAGGAATGCAAGTCCACCATGAGGGCGCGATAATGGAATGATATCTGAGAGCTTCAAACGACGATTGTCCGCGAGACAAAGCCCACTGTCGAGCGGTTTCGCAGTATCTTGCACCCCATGGCATGCGAAATGAACCCAATCAGCGTTCGTCATTTTCGCCACGACATCCTCGACGGTACCAGATGATTCCTGCAGAGTTACAAATCGAGAGTTCTCGGACAGTCTTTCAATGTGATTGATCTCTTCCTTGACCCCGGGTAGCTTAGTTTGACCATCCTGTGGCGGCTGGGGAACAGTTACGAGATGAATGTTAAATGGCTTGGATGCATTCTTATCTGGCTCAGCGAATGGAATGAGAGAACTGAGTGTTGGTATGTAGGAAGATATAGCGAATTCGGAAAGCTTTGTGCCCGCCATATCTGTTCCATCACGGTAGAGACCAGCAGCGTGTATGGGCAGAAATGCAAAAGGCCCTGTCGGGCACCAAAAGATACGAGTTGCTTTCTCAGTGGCAGCCAGTGGTGCCTGATAAAACAAAAGTACGTCAGAAACCATCTGCTGCAAGTTCAAGTAAATGGTTATCGTACCAGTAGGCCAAGGGAAACGAGAACGGGGTATACAACCCTCTTCCATAAGAGGCCCAGAATGCGCCGGAACCTGTCATCAAGCGAGTATTCCTCTATCTCTTCAGGATCCGGTGCGCCCTCCCTGTCATTGCATTCGATCTCGTTCTCCATCAATGATACATTTAGGGAATGTTGCGATACGGGATTATCTTCAGACGAGATGAGGGCTGAAATGTCATTGCGTGAAATCCTAAGATAGTTGCGCTTCACCAATAAGCAATGCAAGACTTGAAGATCGTGGTAGCTAATATCGGGAAGAGGGACAGGAACAACACTACTTGATCCTGCCTTGATGATGAAAGCATCACATCGTTGCTTGCTGGCATTAAGATAGACAACTGGTCCAGCGCTTGCGAAAACAGCAAGTTGTTCGATTGTCTTCGGGAGCAAGAATCGTTCGAAACCTGGCAAGGACCGTATTTCGACCAGGAGGTTTTCTCGTCTGAAGACAAGATCATGGTTCCTCTGGACTTCTTCCTCAAGCGACTGACTCGTTCCGGACACCAAGTCGTCGGTATGGTAGCTAGTGCTCTCCAGCAGTCTGGAGATGTGCTGAAACTGGTCAGCGAGTTCAGAATGCTCGACAAAGAGTTCATCGACTGGAGTGCGAAGCTGGAGAAACTGATTCCAGACAATGGAACGCCCTTGCTCAAGCCACTCGACGGCCATTTCAGGGTGTCCAGCTTCAAGTGCAGCAGCGGCAGCGTCACGTGCTACGTAAGCCGCCTCGACGAGCACATGGTATCGCTCCGTGAGTGGGAGCCCGAGCCATGCCAACTGTGGAAGAAGGTTGATGGCGGCAGCACATGCAGCAAGAAGGGTCTTGGAGTTGCCCTGGAGGCGGGCAGAGGAAATCCAGAAACGAGCACCACGAAAATGAGCAGAGGTGGGTCCTGTAGAAGCACGGCTGGCAATTTCAAAAAGGGAATTGGCAGCGGAGAGACTGGGAGGGTCACGAGAGTGATTGAAATGCCTCATAAGTGAGATACCCAGGTTGATCAACAGAGTTGGCTTGGTAGGATGGCCATCAGGGATGAGACGAACCGCCTCCTCCTTAACCGAAATGGACTTCTCCACGTCCGCAAAGTCGCCGACTCGGTGCGCGTAGCGACTCAATAGTGCATTACCAAGGTTACTCAACCAAGCTGGCTTGACAGGATGGCTATCAGGAATGAGATGGATGGCTTCCTCTGCCGCCAAAATAGACTTGTTGATATCATCGTGGTCACCAAGGCGCTCAAAGCGACGATGTAATGAATTCCCGAGCTGGCTCAACAGAATTGCCTTCTCTGGATGGCCATATGGAGTGAGTCGAACTGCCTCTTCGTTCATTAAAACGCTCTTGTCTATATTTGCAAGATCCCCGAGGCGCTCGAAGCGACGAAATAACGAGTTTCCGAGGTTGCTCATCCGGCCAGGCTTGTCTGGATGACCATCAGGTGTGAGACTGACAGCCTGCTCTTTCACTGAAATGGACTTATTGATGTCTGCGAGGTTGCCGAGGCGCTCAAAACGACGAAGTAACGAGCTCCCAAGGTTGTTCAACAGAGCTGGCTTGTCTGAATGATCATCAGAAATGAGACGGATTGCCTCCTCCTTCAGCAGAATGGATCTGTCTATGTCCGCAAGTTGATCGAGGCGCTCAAAGCGACTAAACAAGGAATTGCCGAGGTTGTTCAACCTAGCGGGCTTGTCGGGGTGGTCGTTGGGAATCAGAATGACTGCCTCCTCCAACATTGAAATGGACGCATTGATATCCACTAGGTCCCCTACGCGATCAAAGCGAATGAACAAGGAATTCCCGAGATTGTTCAGCACACCTGGCCTGCTGGGATGGCCTTCGGGTGTGAGACGGACTGCCTCTTCTTGCGTCGAAATGGCCTTTTCAATATCTGCAATGTCTCCGAGAGACTCGAAGCGACGAAATAAAGAGATTCCTAGGTTGTCCAATCCGATTGGTCTGCTGGGATGGCCAGTGGGAGTGAGATGAATGGCATTTTCAAACGTTAACATGGACCTTTCAATGTCCGCAAGGTCTCCCAGGCGCTCAAAGCGACGCAACAAGCAGTTCCCGAGACTTCTCAACATGACTAGCTTAAGGGGATGACTATCAGGAGTGAGCTGAATTGCCTCGCTCTGCGAAGAAATGGACATATCGATGTCTGCAAGTTCACCCAGACGCTCGAAGCGATGATAGAACGAGTTTCCAAGACTGTTCAACCGACCTGGCTTGTCAGGATGGCCATCGGGAGTGAGACGGACAGCTTCCTTCAACACAGAGATGGACCTCGTGATGTCCACAAGATCACCAAAGCGATTGAAGCGACTCGACAGTGAGTTGCCAAGGTTGACCAATCGGATTGGCTTGGTAGGGTGGTTATCTGCAGTAAGATGGACTGCTTCCTCATTCATCAAAATGGACTTGCTTATGTCCGCAACGTCACCGAGGAGGAGAAAGCGACTACGCAACGAAGACCCGAAATTGGTCAGACGAGTAGGCTTGCAAGGATGGCGATCGGGAGTGAGATGGAATAACTCCTCGTGTAGCGAAATACACTTGTCAATATCTGCGAGGTCTTCGAGACGATGAAAACGACAGGATAATGAGGTCGCAAGGTTGTTCAGCCGGCCCGGCCTGTCAGGATGTCCTTCAGGAGTAAGACGAACAACCTCCTCCTTAATTGAAATGCTCCTGTCAATATCTGCAAGGTTGCCGAGG
This sequence comes from Leccinum barrowsii, assembly GCA_038092195.1. Taxonomy (NCBI): domain Eukaryota; kingdom Fungi; phylum Basidiomycota; class Agaricomycetes; order Boletales; family Boletaceae; genus Leccinum; species Leccinum barrowsii. The sequence continues at coordinate 22,793 of JBBPPY010000078.1, forward strand.
CGCCCAAAACGACGATGTAACGAGTCCCCCAGATTGTTCAATCGTGCAAACTTCTTGGGGTGGCCAGTGGGAGTGAGACGAACAGCATCCTCAAACGTTGAAATGGACCTCTCAATGTCTGCGAGGTCTCCCAGGCGCTCAAAGCGAGTCAACAAGGAGTTCCCGAGGTTGTTCAACATGGCTGGCTTATCGGGATGATCTTCGGGAACGAGACTGATTGCCTCCTCTCTCAACAGCATGCACCTGCCGATGTCTGCAAGGTCACCGAGGCGTTCAAACCGACGAAACAAAGAGTTCCCGAGATTGTTCAACCGAGCTGGCTTATCAGGATGGCCATCGGGAGTGAGATGGACAGCATCCTCAAATGTCGAAATGGACCTCTCCACATCCGTAAGGTCTCCCAAGCGCACAAAGCGAGTCAAAAATGAGTTCCCGAGATTGTTCAGCCAAACTGGCCTGTCAGGATGGCCATTGGGTGTGAGATGGAGTGCCTCCTCTTTCAATGAAATCGACTTGTCAATATCCGCAATGTCACCGTGACGGTGAAAACGACTCCAATATGAGGACCCAAGGTTATTCAACCGGCCTGGCTTGTTAGGATGGTCATCGGGGGTTAAGCGAACTGCCTCTTCTTTCATCGAGATAGACTTATTGAGGTCCACGAGGTCACCGAAGCGATCAAAACGACAAGATAAGGAGGACCCAAGGCTGCTCAGATAGCCTTGCTTGTCGGGATGGTCATCGGGAGTGAGACGCATCGCTTCCTCTTTTAACAAGATAGACTTGTCAATGTCCGCGCGATCACCTGAGCGCGCGAAGCGACGATATAATGAATTTCCGTAGTTGGTCAACAGGGTAGGCCTGTCGGGATGGCCGTCGGAGATGACATGGAGCGCTTCTTCTTGCAGTAAAATGGATTTGTTTAGGTCGGCGAGGTCACCGAGCCGTTCAAAGCGCCTCAGAAGCGAGTTCCCGAGATTGTCCAATACAACTGGCTTGTCAGGATGGCTATTGGGAGTGGCTTGCATGGCAGTCTCCAATACTGAGATTGCCCGGTGGATGTCAACAAGATCGCCATTGCGCTGGAACCGATCGTATGATAGCCTTCCAAGCCTAACCAGCAACGCCGGCTGGCGAGCATTCCCATATGACATGTTGCGTAACATATCTCCTGACTTCTGTATTGAATATTCAGGCTCTACCTGTGAGACTCCAGCATTCACCGCCTGCATCGGCACAGAGACTGTCGCCATCTGTAACGCGAAGTGCCCTGCTTGGCGTGCGTGACTCTCTACTGGGCAAATGTCCACCACTCTCCTAAGTAAATCTGTTGCTTCCGTCCTGTCGGATATGTCACCTCGCCTCTGGAAACGAGCAAGTAGCACAAGACTGAGATTAAGCGCCGTCACGTAGTGATCTGGATGGCTGCCAGTGCGAAGCTGGAGAGAATCACGATACAATTCAATTGCCATATCCAGGTCGAGAGATCGATTATTAGCTTGACAGTCGATGAACTTTGCATTCGCCAAGTTAAATAAGACAGCTGCTCGATCGGGGTGATCTATGGGGCACAATTCCTGGGTACGCCGGAAGGAAGTTATGGCTTCGTCCAAATCCGTTTGGTTCTGCTGCTGGCAGTAGCGCATGAGAGCACAGTGTCCCTCATCAGTGAGCTGTTCTAGCTGTTTTGTTGCATTTGATTCCATTAGCTATCATCACATGAGGTAAGATACGTCGTCGACGAGATGAACGGACCACTTACGACAAGTTTGGCCGACAATTCATTTACGTCGCACATCCGTCGTTCAATGTAGATTCGGAGGGACGAACAAGATGACCAGATATCATCCCTTTGTATCTGAAACTTGATAGCTACGACGAAATGTCAGGCCTAGGAGAGTGTGTGACAGCCATCAGAGTTACGAACGCTGAAGATGTTCATTCTTATCGAGCACCTCTCCCACGGAAATATCGAATTGGCGAATCAGCTCTCCAGTCCCGAGCCTCTGTCCAAGCTCGAACGATGCATAAATCCGGAACGAGATGACAGATGATCGTGTCGACGGCCTTTGACATTGTGAGGCAAAGTAGCAGGAATAGGAAAAATAGTAACAGACAAAAGGAACTTTTCATCCCACTCCACAACGTCCTTTCCTATCAATAAGGGGTTGTTCGATGTTTGCGTGGTCTCCCCTTCGATTTCTATGGCAACATAGAAGCCTGCTGGCAGTCGACGAAGGCTACACGCAACATCTGTGGCATGAATGTCTGAAAAGGGTTTGAGCAATCTGCCAGGATACCAGAGACCAACTACATACGGGTAATGAAGACACGTTCGCAATTGTTTGCATCAGACGAGTACGGCCCGGGTTGTGAGTGGCGCGCCCTCCATCTCGCCCAAGTACACCGCTTTCGGAGGGCAAGAGTTGAGGTAGATATTTGGTTGCCCATGGATGCGAAATTTTCCGGTAGTCTCAGAACAAGGACGAGTATGGGCGAGTTCTGAGGGGAGGACCTGCTGCAGTAGGTTGAGTTGTATGCGCATTGCGGCCCAGTGGCCACAGCACATGATAGAAGCTTGCTTGATTGTTCTCACGATCCAACGTGGCCTCCAGGAGAACACGTGCATGGAATCGTATTCTTCATGTTCTGCGAGAACAGTTGGTCCACGATGCAACAGATGGATCCATGGGTCCGGCGGCGGTCACCGGTCATCCTCGAAAAAGCAGGTCGCACTATGTAACTGATTGGCATCCACAACTCGATGGCATTGCCGGTATGCAGCATTTGCACGCAATGTTGCCCAGGACGAACACCTGAATGTTAGGCACAGTCAGGTACTCATTTCAATGCAAACTCATGGATATCCGTGGCGCAGTTGTTGACCGCCGATGCTGCAGGTGACACAACAATCCGGGTTAAACCACCGTCGAATTAACTCATGCAATGCATACTTCGCAAACTTACCTATCCATTGATGATCGCAGCGCAACGCGAGTATCGAGGCGAGACGATCCGCGGAGTGGAATCTATGCAATCCTTTCTGTCCATCGCAAAGTTGGAATGTAATAACACAGCATGGTTCCCGACCCAAGTCTGAATGGTGAGTATGCCCACCGAAACCCAAGGGTCGAGTCTAGTGGCAAGAGGCAAGACGGCTGAGGTTCCATCTAACTCTCGACTGCAGCCTCCAGATGGTGTTGGTGACGGTCGTCATACTGCTCAATAAACCGGTCGTAAGTGGTCGTAAATAGCAAACGAATGCGAAGAGACAGCAAATACAAGAGGCAACCATACAAGGACACAAACAAGACATGGTCCGACGAGCACTAGGCACCGATATGTACATACAGAATACGTTGATCCAGCGGAACACTACCAGCCAATGACTTCATCGTCCTCTGCAGCGCCGACGCCGCTCGAGTGTGATCCAGCCGACCACATCCATCCACCATATTCTCGTAAAACTTGGACGTGATCTTGTTCGTATGGGCGTCGTCCACCGCCCACATCGTCCCAATCACAGATCGGAACCCTGCAAACTGCATCACCGACGCCAGGTGGATCACCTCATCCGGACTGTTCTTGCATCCGACCATGGTGTGGCAAGCAGATAGGTAGGCAAACTCCGGGTGCTCCAACTTGCATCCCATAATGCGTTGGATCGTGATTCGTGAACGGACCATCGTGCAGGGCGAATGCAGATTCAAACGGTTTTTGCTCGTTTGGGACACCATGGCAAGCAAAGTGAACCCACTCGTTCTTCTTCAGCTCCTCTGAGACTCTAGATACACTCGATTCCGAACCTTCAACGCGCGTGAGCGTGGCAAGACCTTGCATACGCTTAGCGACGATGTCCAGTTCACTGCCGACAGAATGCAGCTTACTCTGGCCATTGGCATTGGCTTGACCTACAGCGAGAACGCGATTCTCATTCATCGAGGACTTCGCCAATAGGGCATTCCGCCTAGCACGAATAAGGGCGGTGAGGGTGGGAGTGTAAGAGGAGATGTACAGATGAGGGAGATTTGGTTGGCCCCACCGATACGTACCGGCAGCATGCAATGGTAGAAGAGAGAACTCGGCAGTTGGGCACCACCAGATGCGTGAGCGAGGTGGAACTGTTGTCTGCAGGAAGTCTACAATTGGGGACACAACCTCATCCCAGAGGTCACGCAGGAAGCGACCAAGATCTTTCTTCACGTCCGTTATTTTGGCACGCAATGTCAGAGATCGGAGTTCCGACGACAGGTCCTGAACACGCCGTTTCGTGACGTTCAATGAGATATGAACCGGATCTGTGTCGGAAAAGACAACGAGTGCATCGCACGTATACTGGCTAGCATTGACGATAATCACAGGTCCCCCACTGGCAGCGTGCTGGAGTTCTGAGAAGGAAGAGGGGAGAAGGAATCTAGAGAGACCGGGTAACGTGCGAATTTGAGTGATTGCGGATTGCAAATCAATATTGAGACTGCACACCGTGCTGTGCTGATCTGGACCTTGTGAACGGATTGTATCGTACATTTCTGATGAGAATCGAGTAAAATCGTCCGCAAGGGACTGTCCTTCCTGGCCCGACGCAATGACATCTTCAAGAGGGGAACGGAGACGAGCAATCTGAGTCCAGAATACACCGCGACCTTGCTCGAGAAGCTCGACCGCTTTTTTTGTACGGTGAGCGCGGAGACAAGCGGAAAAAGCATCGATTGCTAGGGATGAAGCGATGTTTTTGAGACTCTGGAGACGATTGGGTAGGGATGGTAAAATGGCGAGATGCTGAACAAGCAATCGAAGGTATGTTTCGTATGCGAGAAGGACTGTGGGATGGCGGAGATTCTCAGCATCTGTGATCCATTTCTTGGCAGAAGAGAGATCGTTTCGAGAGAGTGTTTGTGGGATATTTATCAACTCGGTATAGAGACTGAATGAATCCTCTCTGTCCTTCAACTCGTTCGACTGGGTGAAGCGAACACGGAGACAATATGCAAGTTTACATAATGACCGTGATCGGTCAGGATGGCCAGGTGGGCGAAGGTCGAGGGCTTGTCTCGCGAGGATGATGGCCTCCTTGAGGTCCGTCATTTCTCCACGATGGCATAGATCGGTTGCGACATTGCCCAACGACGTTGATCGATCTGGGTGCCCTGACGGGCGAAGGTCGAGGGCTTGTCTCCCGAGGATGATGGCCTCATTGAGGTCTGTCATATCTCCAAGCTTGACGTAACGAGTGGAGAGATAGACTGAAACACTATCCAACGACGTTGATCGATCCGGGTGGCCTGACGGATGAAGGTCTAGGGCTTGTCTGCCGAGGATGATGGCCTCATTGAGGTCCGTCATTTCTCCAAGCCGATTGTAACGTATGCAGAGATGGCTTGCGACACATTTCAACGACGTTGACCGATCCGGGTGCCCGTGAGGGCAAAGGTCGAGGTCTTGTCTGCAGAGGATGATGGCCTCATTGAGATCTCCAAGGCGGCTGTAACGATTTGAGAGATAGAGTGCGACGTTGTTCAACGACGTTGAACGATTTGGATGCCCTTCTGGGCACAGCTCCAGTGCTTCTCTGCCATAGACAACTGCTTCCTCAATGTCCGTTACCGCTCCTAGATGCGTGTAACGACCCCAGAGATGAGCGGCAAGCTGAATCAACGAATTCCACCGCTTGTGGTGACCGGGTGGGCAACGGTCCAGTGCCTGGCGATCAAGGACGATTGCCTCGCTGATGTGGCCTGTCCCGTCCCCTTGCTCAAACTTGGCGAATGCTGAATTCGCTCGTGCAAGTATCCGATCGACTGAAGCAGTCGCCTCTTCAATGGAGTCCCTAAGAGACTTTGCTCGAGACCACCACTACTTGGCCGACCGTGACGTCACTGAATGTCATTTCACTGACGCTCTTCTCGCAGACAAAACAGTGAGATAAGCACCTTTTGATTTCATCATGTTTCACTGAGGGTTGGGACGGTGAGGGGGAAGGTACTGGACAGTGGAACGAAGAAAGTGAGAATCTTGGCGGCTTCACCGGAATGACTTAGGGCTGCAACCCCGCTGTTTTACGCATTTTTCGTTTGCGCAGCAGTGCCATTGAATGAGTACTGCCAGGAGGCTGTTCGCACAGCCCAACTTGAAGGTTACCAAGACTCCACACAGCAATTCTACGTTAATCAGTTCTGAAGGGCCTTGGCTAAAACGACGAAGACAAAAAAAAACGGTATGTATGGACTGATCGAAATCCAAAAACCACCGCCTCCACCCAGCGTCTATACATACCCAGCAACCGCTACCGCGTGATCCCCATCTTCAAAAACGCCCCAACAACTTCTACCTCTTCATACCGCCCCGGATTCTCCGACGTCTTCTTAGAATGTATATACTTGAGTGTGTTCCGGAGATGTCACTGGATCATGTTCGGAGACGCCACCCCTTCGCTTCGTTGCGACGGGTGCAGGTACGAAGCCGAAGACGAGGGGTGAAGTGATGGTGTCGATCGAGGACGTGATGAGCTTTATGAGCGAGACGATGAATTTGGGAGCAACCTGTGACAATGTCAGAAACAGCATCAAGTGAGTGTCAAGGGACGAGATACGCACAGCAAGTGCCCCGTGATCAAAGTAATATAGATACTGTCACATTATATCTGAACAGTGACGATCTCCTCCGTCGCCGAATGCGCGATCCGCAACGACTTTTGCAAACATTCCAGCATCCGTTTGCTGTCCTGGTGTGGGTACTGCCGACAACCCGTCAGGCGTGATTGCCGTGTCCTCTACACTTGATCATTTTTCAGTGGATCTCTGCATTCCACAACGTCACTTGACCACTCCTTTTCCCGTTCATCATACACTTTCCATTTTCTGATAACTCCAGGCGTGAAATAGTGCTCACAGCATCGCCGTCTTCCACTTCCAACACAGGCTCAATGATAAGAGCTTTTGTCGACTGGAAAGCTTGCTGGTACTGCACATTTACCTGTGTCTGGTGCGACTGTCTATGGCCCATCAGCATCTCGACTTGAGTACGATGTAAAGATTGTAATTCACCTTGGTATCGCCAACTGTCTCTTGGGGACGTTCGTCGATGTTGTTACCGCACAGTCATCTTCCCGGAAATTGTGTATCTTCGGTGCTATCTGCGTCTGAAAGAATGGTCAGCATCAACGATATGGCTTGTAGAACCCTACAGCAACTTGTGTTGGGTGGTTGTTTGGTGGTGTTGAATTCGAAAGACTTTGCCTTTTTTGGGTGATTACATTTGGCGACAACGACGCCGATTTGAGGCTGTTCAACGGATACTTGAATATCAAACATGGCAGAGGAAGATAACCTTGTGATGCGCAGGTCTAGGAGGAGTACCGCTGGGAATAGGTGCGTCTCCTTTGGTCTCCTTTCCGACAACACACTGACAACCGTTAGGATGGAGGTAGCCTTGGCGGAGCTCGCCGTCGAGGAAACACAGGAGCCCGAGGAAGATATCGATTTTGTCGTCGAAAAGGGTGAGTGTTTACGTCTTCTCTTTCACTTTGAGCTGATTTGGTGCTTTGCCACTGCGTAGATGAGGAGGATGTCTTTGAGTCGGATTTCGCGAGTACAGACGAAGAGGCGGCGCAAGAGGATGCCGACGAGGCAGACGGAACAGCGAGGGAGGAGGAACGAAGGGAACGCAAGGTGCGCCTTTGCACTCTTTGTCGCTTCGACAACTAACTTTCTCACTCTTTTCCTGCTTAGACTGCCCGCTCGCGCGTTGAAAAGGCGACTGCGGCAGCACACGCTCGCCAGCGCGTCACGTTCAATCCCGAATTGACGACCTCCCAACCGAAATCAAAACTCCCGTCGAAACCCAAACGCCGTGTCTCGCTGGGTGTCGTCGTGAATGCCGAAACAGGTGAAGTCATTGAGAGCGGTGCGGGCACGGTTGGCGCCAAGAGGCACAGCCAGAGACGACATACGGTGATGAACACCTCGGCAACTGTCAACCGTATCAAGGATGCCGAGGAGAAGCGGGTGCGTGGCGGTCATTCGTGACCTGGTGTTTGTACCTCGCTCATGCAGGCCGCATATAGGCTGCGATCCCAAAGAAGACGAAGACGATTACTCGATTGCCAACACAAGATGAACTGATCGCACGGGCACTGGACACCGAAGAGGGAAATACCTCAGAGCACAGAAATTACCTCCGTCTCGAAGAAGAGAAACGCGCGAAGGCACGTGTGGTTAAGCCCACCATTAACGGCCCCGTCCTGAGATGGATCAGCAAGAAGGAAACGATCAATGTGGAGGTCCAACTTCCGCCTCCGCCACCTGCACCACCAATGACGACAGCAGCCAGTTTGTATGGAGCCAAGTACAGCTTTGTGTATACGGCGAACACTGGCATGGGTACGGTAGGGAGTCAGGCGTATAGTATGCCATTTTATGCGTATACGCCAGTCATCCCTCAGAACGCAACATCGAAACCCCAAGGAGCGTCAGCGCCCGTGTCCACGCCAGGGACAGCATCGTCATCGCTGGGCGAGAATCTGGCCACGCCCACTGCAGGTTCGGCTGCGCCAGCATCAGCCGTGCCACACCTTTTCCCTTCCTTGCCGTCAACCTCCTCCACAAATCCTCAAGAACTTATTCCATCTGCCGTAAACTCCCTGGATTCCATCACACAGGCTGCATCACAGCGACAACAGCAATCACAACCCTACGCCCAGACTCAATCTGTACAACCTCAGGTACAATCCCAACCACAAACTCAGCCACAAGCTCGCTCTCAAGGACAACCTTTCGTCTTCTCTTACCCGCCTGCATCCCCCACCCGCCTCGTCGTTCACCGCAAAGAAGAGGTCTGCAAGAACTACGTGATCCACGAGGTCTCCCAATCCATTCCCTCCAAGCCCCCGTGGATTGACACCATGTCGGCCATGTTCGGAGACCATGTACGATGGGACGAGTTGAAGGTGTTCACAGGAAAGGGTCGACCACTAGGTACGTCGTATGCGTATAAGCGTGTCACTCACGATATTGACCACCTCTTTCTCTACTGCTCTTGTTTATTCTTGCTTGCCGTTCTCGACACTAGCTCGTCCGGTCCGCACGTGTCCCATCACTGGCCAAGCTGGAAAATACTGCGATCCGAGGACGAACGTCCCGTTTGCGAATGTGGGCGCATACGATGTACTGACGAAGGTATTGGGGAGAGGGTATGTGTGGTGTAGTGCGTTGGGATGCTATGTGGGGGCAAGCAGTACGAGTCGACGGGAGGGCGCTCCAAGTGGAAGTGGCGAAGGGAGTGCTGGTTCGAGCGTGGGTTCCAAAACAATGGGGGATGCTGCTGCGGATATAGGTGAGGATGACAGCAGGGCTGAGACAGAAGAACTGGAAGAACGGACCACGAAACGACGCAAGGTGGGGATTACAGACGGGTAACGAATGGAACATTATGGTTTCGTGAGTCTTTGCTTGACCGACATCAGTCATTGCCACCCATCCCTTTACATCTATGGGCCGTCGATCAAAGTCATATGCAAGCCTCCTTTGGGGGAGCTCTGTGAGACAACTTCACGATGTAGCGCAAATATTCGATATGGATTGTCTATTTCTGATCTTCTCTAGAAAGTCTTTTTACCGTCTCAGAGTCTTTGCCAACTTGTGGATGGGTCCTCAGTTAGGCCCACCGCAACTCGCCCCGACTCGATCGAAAGATCATCCCACCTACATGACGATTACTCACTACTCTATTAAAGGACCGGATCCACTTCCCAGTTCTGCATCCCTCTTGCCAGCGCCCCGCCGAGCCAATAGTGAGTTCTCCCTGTTACTTAACATGCCCGACCCTGGCAGTTCAGAGGTCGGAACTTTGACTACGAGAGACTCAGTCTTACCATGGCGTCGCAACGTTGAATGACTCTCATTGTTGAGATGCCGGACGAGGTGGAGCATGTTAGCGAGAAAGCCACCGAGATTGGAGGCAGCCAATCCGATCAGATGGTTGCTGATGCGCCCCGCGAGGGCGACCGGATGATTATACCCATTCCCGCTAGGATAGTTATCAGGCGTCGAACAATTTTGCGCCGTGTCACAGTATTCCGCAAGAATATGAGTGAAAATACTCCCATAGAGAGCTGATGCGAATATGAGTGACTGATATAAATATACGGACGCTTTGGAGGTTTGCGCGACGTGGCTGGTTTTGAATGTAATGATCTGCAAACGCGTGCGTCCGTACCCATAGCTGCGACAATAGTCATCGGTGTATGTCGGAAGCACCTACCTATTACCTACACCTAGTGGACCTTGACAGGGACTTTTCGGAATCCAGTGATAGACAGATAGTTCCTCACACACGCAGGTCGCCCAGTTGAACTTTGCGAGGATGGTTCTCACTGAGAATGGAAATTAAGTTCAACGTTCAACGCTCAGCAAAGAGGATGATGGAAGTCTTCAAGAACGGTATAAAGGACCGAGCAGAACATCCGGATGAATTTTATCAAAAGGATAGAGTTGCAGCTTGGTGACGTCATGTCCGAGTGGCAGCCTTGATTAACCTAGCTTACGTAATGGTACATGTGGCTCTTGTTCATTTTCGTCACATCGCGTCCACAAGAACCAGAGTCACGAAGTTTCCAGAGGAATTCAGTTCTTCCTTTGATTTTACTCCCTTCGTTTACATGAGTAAGTATCTGTGAGGTTCACCTGCAATGATGGTTACGTTCAGTGCTTGATAGAATGCTGCGTAAGTGAGTTGTCAATCAATCTCTAGTTTTTGTGTAACTCACTGCTATGTATACTCCTGGTTCGTCTATTCAGTTTGGTTTATCATCCAGGTTTGTTTCGTCCTTTACATTATTTCTGAGCCGAGGTCATCACAGCTGGAATCTGGCGTAGAAGATGGTTCAACGTGTTCGGCTGCCGATGCCTTACCGTAGACTTCCATCGAAAGATTGATTGGATGACCTTACGGTTCTTTCAATTTTTTTAAAGCAGCCCCCTTCTCATCACTTCTCTAATATCCGTCAGATGATGTGGGGATCCAAAGCTACGAGGCGGCTCACCTGTATCCATTGACCACCGAAAGTTCTGTCAGACTGGACATTGCGAAAATCTTCCTGGCGTGATTGATTATCGGACTTGTGCTGCCTTACTTCCAATTGACCGCGAACGGTCGGAATGGCCAGATATATTTTCAGTGGCTGCCGTTCTTAATAACGTACTTTGGAGGGGTAGAAATATTGGATATAAAATTGCATGGGGTGAGCGTCCTTCAGACTGTGCAAAGCAGTTTACTCACTTGGTGATTCAAGTCAGTGGTCGTTGATATGGGCCATCTAGTGAGACCACGAACCTAGCACGCGACCTGTTACTCTGGCGATCCTGGATACCGAAAAGATCGTTGCCTCATGATAAGACAGCGGCTTGCTGGTGGAGATGCCGAACGAAGGATTATTTTCGTGAGGATCCAAGCCATCTATATTCAGTCCCATCGTTTGCGCGTTTCCTCTTTTTTGATCTTTGCATCGCCCAGTTGTGAGGTAAGTTGACTTTGGGCGAAGGTCGAAGCTGGGGTCTGCTTGCCTCATGTCGGATCTGATGTGTACCGCCTGCTTTTCATCAATCGTTGACTTCTCTCGTGCTACAGGTCATGACGACTGTTGAAACAATAATCTGGAGACCACGACGACGAATTGTTTGCTCAGTCTGTGAGCGTAAGGTGAGCGGTCCGCATATCTCGGGTAGTTTCACATCACACTTTCAGAGAAGCCGGACCACAAGTGTCTTTCAACCGGTCCGATCTCCAGTGCATCAATCTATATACGATTGTGATTTCCACAGAACACAGGAAGTCGACCATACGGCCCCGGAGAGTGCCGGCCAAAGCGTCGTCGACATGCTTTGTTCCGTAGGATTCGGCATTGTGGGTCCATACACGGGAGTTTCAAATTACTTTTCCTCGAAGTGTTGTTATGACAGCAGCCACGCGATGGGTACTTGATTTCCAAACTGGTTATGTTGGACGCAGTTCCACAACTCACAGCTTTGACAACGAGAAATCACCCCTGACCGTGCTTTGGCACGCATGGCTAGTCTCATCCACTGGTCATTGGGAGCCGATTGTTGTCTCGGCATGTGGATTTCAGGCTTCAACCGCAGGGTATAAGTATCTCTCCACCTCTACTATCAACTCAATCCACTTCTTGTCAAGAGACTCCCATCCTCCCATCAGTTCTACTATGTCTCTTCCATCCTTGCCCGAAGTCTCAAAGCCGACTCTGTCTCAGGCCACATCCTATGCCACTCCAACCCCGTTCGATATGGTTGGGCCAATACACAACAGCATCTATCCAACGCCAGGTGTCTTGTTTCCCCCCATCATCTTCCCCCCCAACGTCACCTTTCCCTCGAATCACCCTCTGTACGGCACACATGGACACAACTACAACACGCCCCCTTACCAAGGCCTGCCTGCCCAGAGCAGTCAGCAGTCTACCCCTCCAGCGCTGTGTGGCACACACGGAATCAACTTAACGCCATCTTACCAGGGCCAGCCTGCCCAGAGCAATACCTTTGCATCTGATGTCCTCCTACCCAATGCAGTCGGTCAAGTGCTGCCTTTGGACGATGCTAATGTCCACGCGTCGTCCTACACTCTCCCCGACACGCGCGTCGGAAATCATTCCGCTGTTGTGCCACCGTTAGAGGATACCACTCAGCAGGAGATGCCTGCCCCATCCAGTTTCCAATTTCCGGATCCTCTCAAGACTCTTGAAACCCCTTGGAAAGCTGGAGGTCAAGACATCACGCTCACCAAGGAAGCTCTCGCTCTCGCCATGAAAGTGCCAGCCGTTCTGGCAGTCGCGCTTGCAGAGATCCTAAGGCAAGGTCAGCCCACTGAGAAAAAAGGTGCGGTTTTTGTTGCACCAGAGTGGCTTCTCGACGACTCACAGAACAATGAACCCGCAGTTCTTGATTTCTTATCGGTTCATGTCTGTTCTGAAAACATGACAGTGGGGTGCCGCGGTACTGGGCCTGTTTGTCTCGATACACTCGATTTATTCCTCCAGTTCAGACCTGCCGCCACGCTGACCCCCGAGCTCTGCAAATATATTGAAGAACTTGCCTTTCCCCCAATGACACCGATCAACGGGACCCCACATGCAACCACCAGCGAGTCGCCAGCCTCCGAACATAGGCCAATGAACTGCGAAATGGCACTGCCAAACTTGGACACAGTAGCACCAAGCCTTACTTCCCGCCGTTCAAATGAGAAGCGGAAGGATCCAAAAGGGTGTCCGTATGATCGTACCAACAAGCCACGACGGAAGATGGGAGAGGACGAGGTGAATCTGACAGTACAGCTTACATTTGGTAACCTCACGCTAGGTTCACAGGTCGGATGCGGAGTATTTCCTGTTGTCGAAAAGGACCCCGCAAAACGAAGGAAGCCCCGCAAAACGAAGACGCCTGGTGAGGACATGGAGCTCATATGTCGAATCTGCGAGATACTTTGCGTGGGTAGCGGTCACCGAGTCTCGGATTCTGGGTTCGTACCCCTCTGAGTTCACGGGCTTTTTTTTTCTGACGTTGATCCGTTTTAGGTTTTCTCGCAAAGACGCTCTCAAACGCCACATTACTTTGATGCACGAAGAGTTCAAGATACTCCTGGAGGACGAATATTTGCAATCATTCAAGATCCTCGAACCCCGAAAGAAGGGTGTGTCAGAAGATCTGCAGGAACTGATAGATTTCTGTAATCAAATGGAAATCGATTCCCAAAAGCAAGACGAACCACTGGAAGGAGGATCAAGCGCATGGTCAGACTCCCAGACATTGATGGGCCTTAGCACATCTAGTGTTCCTTTCTACTTATGATGTTACTCCCTCACCAATCGGCGTGGTGTTAGATCTTTATGATAATGTTCTGTATGCTTTCATGTATATCACGACACATGTATCCTATATGAATATGTAGTGCTAGCGAATCAGGCGATCGAAATTGCGAGAAATGTATCGGTATGATCGTCCATCAAACTGCAAATCTGAATCGGACCCAATAAGTTACGTAGGTATCTCACGGAACTCTGTGAATTAATGATGAGTCCGAGAGCGTACAGCCCACTTCGAGAGCCTTCTTCGAGTTGCACCCCGTGACATGGAAAATGGTCCCCATCGTTGTTCTTCAACTTTGTCGTATGTAGACGGAATCCGCGTCAACGATGCATCGTTCAGTGACGATCCTGAGTGATGAACAAGATGGCAGTATATCATCCCTTTCCGGCGGAAATTTGAGCGCTACGAAGAGACGTCAGAAGCTCGGAGAACGACTCACGCTGATGCCGTTCATCCTGATGGAGTACTTCTCCTACGGAAATGTTGAATTGGCGGATCAATTCTCCCTTTCCGAGTCTTGGCCCAAGCTCAAACGATGTATAGACACTGAATGAAATAACAGATGATCGTGTCGACGGCCTTGGGCGTTGTTCTGCGCAAGTAGCAAGGATAAGTAAAACAGTGACAGACATAAGGATCTTTTCGTCCCATTCGACAGCGTCCTTGCCTATCAAAACTGGCTTGTTCGACGTCTGCGCATTCTTCCCCTCTATCTCTACTGCGACATAGAAACCTGCTGGCAGTCGACGGAGGCCACACACAACGTCTGTTGCATGGATATCTAAACAGGCATGTTAGCGATCCCCCCAGGACGCGACGGTTGACTGCATACTAGTTATGAAGACATTTTCACGTCTGTTCTTATCGGACGAATACGATTGCGAGTCATCCGATCTGCTTCCTTCATCATCAAGTTGAGGTGGGGGGATAAGAGCTGAGACAGAGAGTGGGTTGTCTTTATACATGAGTGCACAATCAAGTTCAAGTTGGCTGAGTAGCGGTGGTAGTAGAGAACTGGGAAGTTCTTAAAGGCGCCAACAGGATGAAAGTCGTTGCGGTGCATATTCTATTCTTGATCGTGAAGTTATAACAAAGCGGAAAAAGAAAAACCTGGAACTGCATGAGTCATCACTTAAAATTAGAAAGCGCGGGTAGCTCGAGTACATACGAGAGCAGAACAAGCTTGCATAATTACTAGACTGATCCTGATCAAGCTAGGTCTGAATGTTGAAATTAGCACGGACAACAACGAAGATTTGAAACGAACGCACGAGCTTCAACTTCAAGACTAACTTGCCAATTCACCATCGGGCGAGTCGGGACGAGTCAGAGAAGCCGCGGAGTATTAAATAATCATATATGAAACCTTCTTCAGCGCGGCAGAGGGCGCCGAAATCAAACAAGTGGTAAGTAGAAGTCTGCCATCCTTCTCGCCGTGTCCCGACACTGCACGAGCGCCATTGTGGACGACGACGACAAAATTCCCGAATCGATATTTTCGAGCAGTATCATACGTACTAAGCCAAACCCAACTTGTCGTACTAAAGCCCCTCAAGAAACGAGCTTGCGTATACAGCAAGTAACCAAGAATACCAGAACGTGCCACAGGAATGGCTCCAAGAAAGAGGGTACAGAGGTCAAACTACCATCATCTACCGACGTGGATAAACGGAACCCACGAGTCAAAGGACGCGCCAGAATCACGCAGGTGCTGGACAGCATAGTGCCTCGGCGCCGTCAGGAACCTTGCCATCACGAAAGAGGTGCTCGTACACCTTCTTCGTTACCTTTGGTGCATCGCGATCCATGATCGACCACATCGTTGCGATGACGCCACCGTAACCTGCCAACAGCATCCCAGCAGCAAGATGGACAGACTGTTCCGACAACTTCTCGTCCCCTCGCGCAGTCTGACAGGCAGAAAGGAAGGCGAGGCCGCCTTGGGGGCGCGATAATTGGATGATATCAGAGAGCTTCAAGCGACGACAGTCTGTCAGGCAGAGTCCGCTGTCCAGTGGATCGAAAGGGTCTTGTACTCCGTGACACGCGAAATGGATCCAGTCGGCATCCGTCATCTTCGCCACGACATCCTCGACGGTACCAACAGAGCTCTGCTGGGTGACGAATGGGGAGTTGGCGCACAACTTTCGACGTAATCGATCTAATCCCTGACCCCGGGTAGCTGAATCTGGCCGTCGTGCGGCGGCTAGGGAACGATCACAAGACGAACATTAGACAAGGCACCACTTGGGGTCTTTCTCGGAGGGTGGAACAAGAGCGCTGAGGGTTTTTATGTAGGAAGATATAGCCAATTCGGAAAGTTTGGTACCCGCGCGAACCGTGCAAAAGGACCCGTCGGGGCACCATAAAATACGAGTCATTTTTTTCACTGACAACCGGTGGGGAATGAGAAAACAACAAAAAAGTCCGTTAGAAACCATCGACCACGAGTTCAAGGAAGCGAAGGACGTACTGGTAGGCCAGGGGTCACGAGAACAGGGTTTTCAGCTCTATAGTTGTCAGGTGTCGAACAATTTCGCGCCGTGTCACAGTACGGACGCCTTGGAGGAAGGTATTCGAGGAAACCCTTGCGGAGGAGGCCGATGTCGCCGACAAGGCTTTGAAGGTAGTGGGAGACGAGGTCAACTGGTTTGGTCAAAGTAGGGAGATATTCGACGAGAGTGCGAAGTTCATATCGAAGGAGGTTTCTCTGAATCAGGAATGAGAGATGCTGACTATCAGAGAAACAAGATATATTGAAAGTATGCTCGAGAGATATGGTATGCAGGATACCAATCACGCATCCACTCCACTCGAGTCGAATGTGAAACTCAAGCCTCGAGATCACAGCGCTGGGCCGCAATCCCAAACCGGGAATTATGCCTTGCTAGCGGGGCTGGCATAACCTGTCGCAGCGGCGAAGGTGAATTAGATCATCTCGTCTGCCTGGTCTGACTCACCCTCGCCGCTGCGACAAAGGAAAGGGACTATTGAACAAATTCTCGTGAAAAGAATCGCGTTGATGACTGCTTCATCATTTGGAGCTCGGGGTGGGTAAATGATATTGCGTTCAAGTTATACCCATATGCTCGTCCGTCGTTCCAATAATTATCATGCGCCATGGATCTAAGGAAGTGTCGTGCGCACATGTGCCAAGCATGCCAGCAGGCCAGCAGGCCGTTCATCCGACTCTCTTGTTACTTGCAAGCTTGCCAGCCTCCAAATCAACTCCGGCGGAAGGAAAAAGCAACCTAAGAAACCGTGATGGTTTGCGCGACGTGGCTGGTTCGTGAATATAGCGTTCTGAAAACACCCACGTCTGTACCCATAGCGGCAACGATAGTGTCCATTGGTGTATGTCGGAAGCACGGTGACCTACCTATACCTACACCTGGTGGACCTCGACGGGGACTTTTTTGCGCAATTCATGCCCTTGTTTGTGTGTGAATACACTGATAGATACATAATTACTCACACACGCAGGTCGCCCCGAAGGTCGAACTTTGCGAGCATGGTTTTCACTAAGAATGGGAGTTCACAACGTTCAACCTTGACGTTCAGCAAAGAGGATGGCAGGTACGATTTTTTTTTCCCGGAAACAAAGAGTAGAAAAATATAGAAGAAGATGAAAGTCCTCAAGAAGGATATGAAGGACCGAGTAGAACATCCAAATGAATTTTGTCAAAAAGATGTTCAGGAGTTCGTTAAACTTTCAACGGTTGAAACGTTGAAGGGTGACGTAATGTTCGAGTGGCAGCCTTTGGAACCTGGCTTACGTAATGGTATCATGTGGCTCTTGTTCTTTTTCGCCACCTCCGAGCGTCCACAAGAACTTGGGGTATCAGAGTCACGAATGTTCCAGAGGAATTCAGTTCTTCCTTTGATCCCCTCCCTTCGTATACATGAGTAAGTAACTGTGAGGTTCACCTGCAGTGATGGCCACGTTCAGTGCTTTGTCAACCAACGTTCGCAGACAAGATAGAATGCTGCGTAAGTGAGCCGTCAATCAATCTCCAGTTTTTGTGTAACTCACCACTATGTATACTCCCGGTTCGCCTATTCAGTTTGGTACGTCATTCAGGTTTGTTTCGTCGTGTATATTATTTCTGAGCCTAGGTCATCACAGCTGGAATCTGGCGTAGAAGATGGTTCAACGTGTTCGGCTGCCGATGCCTTACTGTAAACTTTCATCGAAAGATTGAGTGGAACGAGCTTATGGTTGTTTCAATCTTGTTAAAGCAGCTCCCTTCTCATCACTTCTCTAATATCCGTCAGATGATGTAGGGATCCAAAGCTACGAGGCAGCTCACCTGTATCCATTGACCACCGAAAGTTCTGTCAGACTGGACATTGCGAAAATCTTCCTGGCGTGATTGATTATCGGACTTGAGCTGCCTTACTTCCAATTGACAGCGAACGGTCGGAATGGCCAGATATATTTGCAGTGGCTGCCGTTCTTAATAACGTACTTTGGAGGGCGTAGAAATATTGGATATGGAATTGCATGGGGTGAGCGTCCTTCAGACTGTGCAAAGCAGTTTACTCACTTGGTGATTCAAGTCAGTGGTCGTTGATATGGGCCATCTAGTGAGACCACGAACCTAGCACGCGACTTTTTACTCTGGCGATCCTGGATACCGAAAAGATCGTTGCCTCATGATAAGACAGCGGCTTGCTGGTGGAGATGCTGAACGAAGGATTATTTTCGTGAGGATCCAAGCCATCTATATTCAGTCCCATCGTTCGCGCGTTTCCTCTTTTTTGATCTTTGCATCGCCCAGTTGTGAGGTAAGTTGACTTTGGGCGAAGGTCGAAGCTGGGGTCTGCTTGCCTCATGTCGGATCTGATGTGTACCGGCTGCTTTTCATCAGTCGTTGACTTCTCTCGAGCTACAGGTCATGACGACTGTTGAAACAATAATCTGGAGACCACGACGACGAATTGTTTGCTCAGTCTGTGAGCGCAAGGTGAGCGGTCCGCATATCTCGGGTAGTTTCATATCACACTTTCAGAGAAGCCGGACCACAAGTGTCTTTCAACCGGTCCG
>JBBPPY010000079.1:0-41194 GCA_038092195.1 Leccinum barrowsii
CGCACGGGAAACGCAGTGTCTTCGCAGCCTGGAGCCATTGCTCTTTCTTGGCAGCAGGGTTGTTCTTCTCGAGCTCGGTAGCGATGATAATTGCTTCATTGACCACAGCTTGCTACTCGATCTCCGTTGAATGATATAATGATGGCCAGGCTCTGTGCGACCTACCTCAACTAACATAAGAAAGACACGATGCCAAGGTGGGAAGACAGCTGCTGTTTGGAACGTCAGCATGACTCGAATAGCCATGAACCGGGCACAAACAGCTATGACAACAGTAACCTAGAATCAAAAATTTGTCAGTGTTCGCGGACGCTGAATGAAAGAACAATCGTTTACCCTTCCAGTCAGAATTTGGATTGGGTCCAGAAGGTGCATTTGGATCACCGCTTGTAAGTGGTCAGTATGCACCAGTGATCATGTACTCTCGATATCTTACCTCCAAGCGATATAGGGCAATCCGTGAATTGATCCTGAGGGATAGATGAGTCACGACCGACTTTGTGTCACTATATATTTACCCATCTGCCAATAACTGTTGGGTTTGTTCATGTAGTCAGGGCTGGACTTGTCCGTACTGTTCATGGCCTGAATACTGATCATGGCTCGAATGAAGAGGGAAAACTGGATGGGTCTCGCTAGAAGGTCATTGAGCTCCAGACGCGGCTGAATCCCGATGCCATCTTCAATACCAACGATAGGGTGGGCTTGTGACATGAACGAGTAGATGGGTATTGTGGACTCGGAGAGACCACTTCAGAGGAAGGAACACCTGTTTTTGACGAAAATGGGCCGCCATCGACTTCCATTTCTGCGAAACCATCTCGGAGTTCATAACGTTCAATCATGACTCTTGGAATCGAGCGACCAAAAAAAATTCAGAGTTCAGCGTTCGAACGTTCAACTTCGAGCTAACGTAAGAGGCCTACATAAGTTAAGCGCATTCCGGCCAAAGCCCGACAGTTGAAAAGTTGACGACGCGTTACGTTGCTAGACTCCGGTGCAGATCTGAGCGGCTGGAACTTCGCAAGTACCGTAGCAGTCATCTTGGAGGCTACCGTGCGGTATCCTCTCGCGACGAGCATTGAGTGGGTCGGGCCCGGCGCCAAGCAGGACCAGATCATAAAATAGTACAAGTTGAAGACGCATCCAGGGCGTAAGTTACAAGATGAATATTATGTCATAATGGTTCTCACCGAATCTCACGGTCTCCATTCGATTGCGATTGGCGAGGCAATGCGGCCAGAAGACGTAAATATTACTACGCATCGGGTAGTCTCGGAATATGTCGCATACGTGAGGCAGCGACACACCAACTGGGAGACGTATGAGCGGGGTCTTCCTCATCCAAAGTTGGTTTTCACTGTTTGCGCTGCTTATCTCAGGCTGACGCGCTTTGTCTCACTGTCAGTATTGCTGCGTGGTCCGACACGTGCGTGTTCGAGATTCGACATGCTCTCAGCCATCCTTGGTGAGTCTGGCCTCCATGTTAGTGGACTCTGGGTATTCGTGCTCGTCTCTTGATGCGTCTTGTGGTTGTTCAGGCTATTCCAGGATGGGCAAATAGTTGGCCGTATGTACAGAGAAGAAAGAGGTATATATATCGGGGATACAAACAACCACGCGTAACGTGCTCTATTCGACGCCGGACATCTTGCGAAAAGTCACAAAACAAAATTGGGAATAATCAGAAACCGGGAACTCGATTACAACTCGCGCACAACCCGGTTCGAAAACCACGTCACATATTCGGCCTTGGGCAGCACGACCGGTACTTTGAGCTGCCCGACCTTCCCGCCGCCCTCGTCGAGTTTCAATTCCAGAAAGGCGCTGAATGTCCCAGGCCGAACGAGTCGAATGGTCGGTTTGCGGAACCATTGGGTCGCGAGAGCTGAAGAAATCCATGGTCTTAATTGTAACAACGCATCCAAAACTCGATCCGGGGCACTCGACACAAGTTCGGAGACTACAATATAATACGTGATCTGTCAGCAAGGTGCGGAACGGAACGAATACCGGGGAAAGCTTACACTCGTTACCGGCAAGCTCGACAAAGAACCCAATGGTATTAGGCATCTGTCGATCGTCCATCGTCGCGGTCCAATTGAAGATGTTAACAAGAGGCATGGACGAGATGGTAGAGGACCATACAGCCCTCAGCTCTGTCTCGCTGAGCGTGAAATTACAGAATCGTATGATCACGCTGGCAAGTTGCAGGCTGGTCAGCGAAAGTACCTTGGGCATTTGTGGATGCTCACTTGCGGCGCTCAACGAATTTCATAATGGGAAAACCATCTCTTGGGTCAAACCCGGCGATCTCGATCACATCTCCCAGACGATAACGCCATAGACCGTCCGTGGTCGTTGCCACGATTTCGTATTGTTTCCCCACCTCAACTTCCCACTACATGTGGATTAGTGACCGGCTTCGTTTGAATCGTTTCACACAAAGCTCCGACCTACCGGCTGCGAGAGTGAACTGACCGAGTCACTGCTCTTTTCGATATCCAGAAACTCGACAATGTTTTTTTTCGTCAACTTGTACTGGTTCAACTCCCGTGAATTGTAGGGTGACCCGACCGACAGCTCTGAGGATCCAAAGTTACCAGAGCAAATATCGACGTTGGGACCAAGATACCATCGAGCCTCCACGGTAACCATCAGGGTAGGTAGATGAATGACACGGATCATAAACGCACCAATGGAACATGTGATGCGAATGAACCGCTGCAAATACCAGTAACCGAACGCAACTTCGGCCAAACGTGCCCACACCAACCTGGACAACTAGAGGGGCGACCGAGACTGCGCAGCTCCGCCGCACGTTCGGGGTCGGGCACAAGGTTCGACTAATCACGATTCAGAATCCCGTAGGCATCCGATAACTTGAACAAACCTCTAGAT
This sequence comes from Leccinum barrowsii, assembly GCA_038092195.1. Classification (NCBI taxonomy): domain Eukaryota; kingdom Fungi; phylum Basidiomycota; class Agaricomycetes; order Boletales; family Boletaceae; genus Leccinum; species Leccinum barrowsii. Next base: position 2,902 of record JBBPPY010000079.1, read on the forward strand.
AATGCCTAAATTCTTCTACCCCATCTAGATTCGGGATAGTACCATTTTCGATACAGTCCACCACCACGTCGAACTCCAGATTGAGGTGGCCCATGATCTCCACAAACGTACTGATGAATGACATGGTCATAGTCTCAAGGAGTTTGCTTCCAACTGCGAACAGTGCATTGATAATGAGGAAAGACCGCCAATTCGTTATAAATTTGGCGGCATACGGTGCAGCGTGGTCGAGTACTAGGGAGTAAGAACATGTCAGGACTCTGATAAAAAGGGTGAATAATCAAAACTATACGGAATGTTCCCATTCTCTCTTCGTCGTGTTCAGGGTTCAAATTCAAGATATTTCTTGAATTCATAACTGATACACCGCAGAGGTGGATTTTCTTGACAACGCAGTTTTCATCATCTTCAATGTCTATTTGATCAGCCCAGAGATGTCGTAAGGGTAATGTAGTGCGTCCCCGGTTAGGATCAGAGATATTCCTCCCATCGCCCGAGAATGTCACGGTGAACGAGGACTGGTCGTATTTGGGAAATAATTTCCGCAGAGCACCAGACGTGGAGCTGGAACGTATGATGTAGTCTGGTAGTCCAGGAGCAAGCAAGTCGACTATAGAACTTGCTTTGCACGGTTTCTCAAAAATCTTTGCAGTGAACGGTGCATATGCGTCGTAGGTTGTCGAGTGAACCGTTTTTCGAAATACGTCGGAAAGAACATCGTCATTCATTCCGCTGACGAGGTTGGCCGCAGTGGCTCGACGGAATTCGGTAAGCTCGGATACAGCCTGGCCAAATTGAGTGTTATAGTTCGCCCTGACTATCCTGGACAGAAGCTCGTCAGTTTGTCTCCTGACCTGTTCAGTGAACGATGGCAGGCTTGAAAGCAGGGGATTTGGGGGATGCATGGTATGCTGAGGCTGGTTGTGGAGCTGAGAGAAGTAACCATCGCATACAGTGATTAGTACGGGTACATTAAGTACGGCACTGCTTGCCTGGCACCAGATTTGGCTGAGATTCGGCAACAGGGATACAATGGGAATAACAGATCAGGATAAATAACAGGTCCCATGCCACTGGGGTCGCATGAAAAAAGCCGGTCAGCAGGACTTGACTCCTGCACTACGATCAGTTGTCTGAGGATCAGCGGGTGGAAGTTGAATCCCTTCAAGTTCATCGGTCGAAGCGCCGGCCATCTGCCCGGGCCTACTAGGCCCGTAGTACCCTCGATGCCAATGCTTGATCGAAATTCATGCTCTGGAAGTCGTTGACCCAACGACCTTCTACTGGTCCGGTGGACCGAGTGCGGGGCTTCTCATGATTCATGAACACAATCGAAGTAGAACTTGAGAGTTCAAAAAAGCCGACGCGTACCTGCGCTTGTTTATTAGATCCGCGAGGTCTGAATCCCTGAGACGCTTAAAGCATAACGAGCTCCCGAGCTTGTTCAAGCGAGCTGGCTTGTCTTCCAGATGCGCCGGCCGTCGGGTGACAGATAGACAGCCTCCTCGCTCCGAGTCATTGAAATTCAGTCGACACCACCTTGGTTGGTGAGTCGAAGAATTGCATTAGAAGAGATTATGTAATGAGTAGTGCTTGGTTACTATGGTTACACTGTTCAATTCGAATCGGGCAAGTAATGAGATCCTTCGTCGGACCAGTTCTTTTGCAAGCCCACGGTGCTTCTAGAAGGCTAGCACATACTTGAAACCTGACCATGACGCTGGTTTGAAGTGACTCGTTTTGTGCTGCCTTCAGCGCTGAGCGCTGATCGATCGATCACCGGCCAGGTCAGACACAAATCATAAAGGCTCTTACTCCCTCAATGTACATATGTATTCAGAAACGAAACAAGCGCGAACTGATATTAAAAGAGAGACACAGAGAGAGAAACGACTGCACCGAATCAGCGTTCAGACACCATCCCACAGCACGCCCAAGGTCCCTGATAGTACGCCTGTTCTCGCGCAACACCAGTGCCCTCTTAAACCATACGCAGCACCGACCATACCACCTCCCATAACTGCGTTCACAAACACCACCCCACAGCCCGCCCAACATCCCTGATACACCGATTCTCACACAACTCGAGCGCCATCACCAAACACTCCCGCTGCTTGTCTTTCTGATCCCGCAACCCGTACGCCTTGGCCAGGAAATACCACACCTCGGCCACGTCCCACCCCGGACCTCGCGATATGTACCCCAGCAGACCAGCGCTTAGATCCACCTTGTCAGGGTCCAAGTCAGAGTCCACATCGGCGCGCGAGTCGGAAAAGGAAGAAGAAGAGCGAGGCGTTAGGTAGATCTGACACATGTGAACGCAGGCAGGGACGTGGTCGGGGGACATGAAGAGCGCTTTCTGGAACGACTCGATCGCTTGCCGGTCGTGCTTCAGCGCATGATGATACAGCCCAAACTACAGACGCGTCGTCATCGGAAGCGGAACACAAATCGGAGCGGCGATGACATACCTGAACCCAAACCGAAGGATTCTCCTGGTTCTTGACCTCGGCTTCCTGTATAGCACCCTTTGCCTGGTCGATCTTGCCCAGCCTACGAAAAGTCGCAGCGCACGATGCCCACAGCTCGCTCAACAGCTTGTCTTCCCTAGAGGCCCGAGGAATCGGCTTGGTGGCCTGAGGAGGCGGTGTGGGTGGCGGAGGGGGAACAGGGCAATCGTCGACCGGATCTTCAACGACGTCGCTGCTGCTCCTGCGTTTCAACGACCGAAGCGGTCTGCGGGAATGTATCGAAGACGCTTGGTAATGGTTATTTTGAAGGACCGCGTGAAAGTCTTTTTCAAAGTCACGATGAGAATCTCCATCAGCGCTATCCAAACGCAACCTTACCTGGAGCGGAATTCGTCCGCTTGAAACTGCTGTGCCTCCTGACGACCCCATGTCCAATCTTTTTCGATATCGTGCTAATCTTTTCTTGTCCCTTGGAGACACGATTCTTGAGCATCTGTTGCATTCTCTTTCCTTTAGATGTGTCGCCGCGGTCCGCAGAAAACCCGCGTTTGTGGGTCTGAAACTGAAACTTGCGATCGGGCTCTGCAGGCGTCGCGGGTGTGACGGTGACGGTGATCGGAGGAGGATGCTCTCGGTAAATCGATGCATCAGAAGTAGGTTCCATCGTATAAACAACATCAGTTTTGACTTCAAGGACGGTCTCTTGCACGATTTGCACCTCGGACACGAGGACCGTCGAGTTGGATCGCGTCTCTGGCGAACGCGAACCGGTATCCATCGAAGTCCTCACTGAACCGGAGTCAGTCAACGACATCAGCAGTATTTAACGAGATATTTACTTACGCGGAGTCTCGGGGACTGCCCCCTTTCTCTCTGCAATCCATCCAAAAACCTCTACCCATTTAGTCTCTGCTCCTTCAGGGCCCTCGACATGCTCTGTCAACGCCATCTGTGTAAGTCGTAGTTGTAACGCGTACTCGAACGCATCTTGGGGCGTCGAGGCGGGGTGATCCGGAAGGATATGCAAGAGGGTGGATGAGGGCGGGACCGCAGTTGCATCCGGGTCAAGGATCATCTCATGAACCAGCGATCCACTCCCAATGCCATTGCTTCTGTCTTGCGAGGGTCCCTCGACGACACCCTTCCCCGTCTCAAAGTCTCTGGCTGCCACAGTTTCAGTCGGTGTACTGTCGTCGCTCTTCAGTGGAGAGACTTCGGAGTCACTTCGAGTTTCGTCCGTCTCTGAGGGTGACTCGTTGATCGCAGCACCAATTTCCAGCACTTCGTGCGCTTTCTCCCACTCTCCTTGAGCTGTGAGCAATAAACCAAGGAGGTGCCAGTGGCGAATTTCGTTCGGAGCTGCTTCAACGGCTGCACGTGCAGAGTTGATTGCGTATTCGATGTTTTGAGAAGGACCGGGTAGCGCGAGTGCTATCGCTAGTTGGTGGTGAGCACTGGGGGTTGGGAACACCTCCACAGAACGGGTGTATTGCTCTAATGCATGCTGTAATCTCATTGGACGAGTACGAGCGTCCTTTTCTACGGATTTATCAAAATTCAATGTCATGGGATCCACATATATGCAACACTTGCCTATGATAGCAGTGACAGTGTTCCATATACCTTCAGCGAGAGCGACACGAGCGATCAGTTGATTGCCGACGTCTTCCATTCGTGTTTTCGCCTTTTCCAGCAATTCTCCAGCCTCCTTGGCCTCCTCGACACCACCAGAGCCAAGTCGAGACAATGCCAGACGACAAAGCATTCTCGCACCTTCCACGAGCGTTTCCACCCAGTAACAGTTCGTGTCGGAGTCACCGTCGACACCTGCTGCCCGCGTTTTGCTTACGACTTCAACATATAGGCGCAGGGTACGCTTTGCGAGCTCTGTGTCTCCAGAGACGTAGAGAAGCCTACTCATATGTCGAAATATGCGATAAGAGTTGAAGGTGAGTCGGGTGGCCCACCAGAGGACCTAATTCTCTGTCTAAAAGTGGACGAGGGCGAGATAAAGGAATAACTTACATCAATGAACCACTGAGCCCCGTCTGCGGTTGCTCCGCTCGCTTCCCACACAGCGACAGATAAATCGACGAGATCCTCGACCTTGACATTCCGCTCTCCGGCTCTTGGGAAATGAGTGGATTTGTCTAGTATCGTGCGGTATTCTGTGATGATCGAGCGAGCCGTGTTAGACCATTGCAGCAGCTGCTCTGACTCTAAGGGGGAGGAAGTAGTAGATGAGAAACCGATGACGAGTGCGCGCAAATGAAGAACGGCAATGGTGGAGCGATGTGAAGCGCGAAAGGTGGGTGGCCAATGAATGCTGCAAGAATTATAGTGAGTAAAAAACTTCCAGATAAGACCTTGGTGGTGATCTAGATGTCGGGTGCGGGCGAGGAGGGTCGTTGCACGAAACATGAGACGTTCCACCCAACGCCAAAGCTCGCGGTACTGAGTAAACGAGGAAGGGGACGCATATGGTGACAGTGAACGTGGGATCTCCCTTTCGATGAGGATTAGGAGAGGAATTGCTGACACATATGCTTGAATGGCAAGTTCAGGATTATGTGGTTGAAGCTTCTCGTGACACATGCCTGGATGGACGGTAGATGGAATCTGGAAAATGGAAGGGAAATGGTCTAACCTTGAAGACACATGCTGCGGATGGACTCGGCCATTGCCCAAGCTCTGCCGTCGACAACGTTGGTTGTGGAAGGAGGGGCATCGATGGATAGAAAACTGCCGGTCCAAGACGTGGAGGTGGAGGTGTCAGGGATAGTGCTAGGTGGATGGAGGGTCGAAATATCTGATCTGAGTGAAGAGGGGACGGGAATGTGACTTTGTGCATCACAGATCGCGGGCACCTGTGCAAGGTAATCAAGGCACTCCGACGGGTCACCCAGCGCGTACGCGTAGTAGGCCAGGGCAAAGAGCAGAGACTGCGGCAAGACTGAGTCAATGGACAGACTCGAATGAGTATGAACGCACGTCTGAGCGAGTTTTCTGGAGTTTCTGAAGTGCTTCGTAGCCCGTGATCGCCTCCTGGACGCGTTCGGGAAGCAACATGCACTCTGACTCGAGACGCAAGAGACCTTCTGATTCTGATCCGAGCTGGTCTTCGTCGACTGCATTTGCGGAGAGCCAGATGGAGAGAGCCTGTGTCTGTGAGGCGATCTCTGCGACGTCCTGGAATCCTGAGCAATGTTTATTGAACTTGCGAAGAAGATCTGACCACGACAAAAATTGAGCGTGGGGTGCTTTTGCTGGTGCAGAAGACGACCACAGTCCAGCTGTGAGTGCAGCTCTGAGCTGAGCCCAATAGTAGCGATCCTTGCCGTGCATGTCCAAGCTCAAGGGTGACTTGTTACTTTGACCCCCCCACGACCCCCCCTCTCCACCCTCTCCAACTGCAATGTCCTCTGGCACTGGGCCAGCTGAGAGCGACGCAAAGACGCGTCGTTTCACCGCATTTTACCCAAACATGAACTCGGCCAACAAACCACTCAAGCCGTTCAGTCGCAGCGCAGCCAAGCGACAGAGCGTCATGACTCTCGGTAGCATCGAGCACTTACAACACTACTTCACAAAGACTGGCATCGTTGCAAAGTCAAAGTACGTCTTACTTTTCTCTGCTCGGCGTCTCACCGCTCAGACATGTCAAAAAGTCCATCCAGGAAGTTCCACAACCAGCTCGTGCCCGCGATCGGAGGTCCCGCTAGCCTGCAGACGTCGAGACCATCCCTGGGCAGCATCATAGACTTTGAACTTCCTCCTTCGCCTGCAGTTCCGGAGATAAGACAGCCACAGTTTCCTCCCTTCGTCAAGACCTACCAGACAGATCCAGAGGCATTCCTTCCCGGCGTTGTCGCCGACCTCACCTCTGTCACGTGTGCATGGGATATACATCTCACCCGCGATTCTACCCACCTACCATCCACCCCCCGCGTGATAGACGTCCTCGGCACCCTCAAAACGACCACCCATGCCATCCGCTCCGTCCGAAACTACGTCATCGCACTTCCAGACGAGTCCGCTGGTTCACTTAGCACCCAATACAAGAACAAGGTCTCAGCCAGCGCTCCCGTGCCCAAACGCAACTCGGCTCATTCGAGGTCCCATCTCGACCCCTTGTCCTTGATCCGCAAATCCGCATTAGAAGTTCTCGCTGCTCTTCGCGAACTCGAAGAGCGCTCAAGGGTGCCGTTATCCGACGAGGTCTACGATGCCCAAAGCGATCGTGGTTCTTCACAGGATCAAAATCCACACTCCCGCGCCATATCTCCAGCGGCCGTGTCCGACGATGATTTGGACGTCCCACAAGTCGACCCTGACATGTCGATCTCGTTTGTGCGCGTACAGGGTCGTGACGAATCTGTACCTGTCTGGGAGGACGAGAATGACGTGGATACTCACGGCCTCAGCGAAGAGGAACGAGAAAAAAGAGAACATTGGGACGATCGCCTAGTACTGGGAGGCGGATGGCTGTACAAACAAGACGTCAGACTGGCAGACCTGGCAAAGGAACAAGATGTGGTTAGACGATACGTAGACCTCGTTGATGACGTGTTGTTCGGAGGCATCAAGGATGGAAAGCGCGGTTGGGAGAGGGAAGGAGAAAGGTGTGCAAAGCGATCAAGGGAAGGACAGAATCGGCGAGTCAGCACAGGCGACGTGTTCGCCTACCGGTTCCCTCTTGACCCACAACGCTCAGGTCGGCGTGTTGTCTCTTCGTCCGGTATTCTTGACTCGTTGCACAACATGTCGCTATCGGAGGAACCGGAAGACACGGCGGAAGCATTTTCGGAGGCAGGAAGCGTGGAAGAAGACGATCTCCCCGATTGGGCAAAGCGTTCGTTGTTTCAAGATGATCCCATTGGTCAGTGGGTTCATCCTGTGGAATGCGTCCTTGTTAACGCTCGTTTTTTTTAGGCCGCGCACGTTCCCTCTTGATCGCCCTTCTTCCAGAGAATTTGCGTTCGCTCGTTCCGGTCACACCTGACAAGTCTGCATTTTGGAGTGCGCTCACGTCAGGTCAATGTCTCTGCATAGCTTACAACACCGGGGTGCGTCGATCTCGCAAACCATGGGGTTTCATCAGCGTAGACTCGATACACGATATCGCCTCCCTCGAGCAGTCTGCTAACGGCGCGGAAGGTGACGAAAAGGCCAAAGTAGGATGGACTTTTCGGAGAATTGACAACTTGCGGTTATGGGCAGGGTTCGTCTCCAAATCATCTCTGATCGAGGCACAGCCCTAACTATTGGTCCTCCGCAGCGCACTGAAACTACGTTACCTCCTCCCTCTGGTCATCCCGTCCACGCCGAGTCGACCAGACCATATACCCCACACGGCTTCGCCGGCGCGTGCACACTCGCGCGGCTCATCTCCCGCCCGCGCTCCCTCTGGCTCTGCTCACGCCGCACTATCCTCTCCTCTCGTAGACGCACCGTCACCGTCACGAGTCAAAGTCCGCTCTGCCACAGACGAACCATCTCTGATATTCGACCCCCGCTTCGTCGCGAGGAAGGACAACGGGTGGGAAACGATGCTAGAAACCGTCGTGCTCCGCTGGGTAAAAGCGGTCGTGGAAGAGGCGAGGAGCGATAGTCCACGATGACCGCCTTGCGAAGCGAAACGATCTGCTGAATTTTGGGAATGTTTGTTGGGTTTGCCGCGGTTGTCTCCTTTTTGTGAATTTCTTGTTGTTGTCCGAGTCGTGCGTCTTGTTGTTGGATGATTGTTACGCTATACCTTATACTCTTATTCCGCGCTGCGAGCGTTCATGTCGGTTCTTTGCTCTCCTCCTTTCCTGTCCACTGCCCTCTTTTCGTCGTGTCTCCCTGTATGTATCCCCAGCCTCAATAATCGTGGACGGTAAATTTCTTGGAAAATCTTTCTTTCTTATACCATAGAACAAACATATTCGGATTTACCACCCTACGTGACTACATGGTTTACTTACTTGGTTCTGGTTTACTACGAAGGATGGAAAATAGTATATAATGATTTGAGATGATAGCAACGTCTTCGATTCCTGGGGATTGCTTGGCGCTCACTGTTCATGGATTTCTGAAAAGGTGATTCAAGTTGCAGAGTTTTGATATGGTACAAGTATTACTAGTAGGATGTTTGTGGAACAGGCTACCACAAAGTAAATTATGTGAAAAAAAGCTTGTTACCCTATAATTAAACGACCGTCGTTGCAAAGGAGTGTACGGTAGAACCAAAAAGAGTGTATAGGTCTCGACATGACATATCCTACCCGAGCCACATCTATCGCGGTATGCAGATTCCCTCAGAAAGTGTTGCCACGGACGGTATTGAGCCAGGCTGCGGTCGCATGAGGGTACTGTCAAAGAAGAATATGTCAACCCTTTGAGAACATCGATGGGTCTGATGTGACATACCTGCCAACCCGCGACACCACCGCCTTTTTAAATTCATTTTTAAAAAAAGGAAAAAAAAGCGCGTGCAAGTCAGTCTGCCATCACATCACCAAAACCAAACGACCAAACGCACCCCAACCAGAACCATGCGCCTGGGAGATACAGGAAGCAAGCGTGTCGGGATCCATGTATCCTCGAAAGGCGTCTCCATTCTGAGCTGGCTTACCGAGCACGAGTTTGTCGGACGGAATGCCGCTGGCCGAGATTTGGAGGAGGGCGGATTGAGGCGCGGCGGACGAGGACGCGCTGACGAGGCCGTTGCAAGTCGTGTATTCCGACGCTTGCTCTGTGTTTGAAGCAAAAAATGTCAAGTGTGTCCAACTTGCTGGCTGCATTTCACGACTTACGGTTATAAAACTAGATATTCATAGTTCAAAAACTCTTGCGTCGGCATGGTCTTCGAAATGATATAAAATGAGAGATACATACTTGAACGTTGTACTGAAAGCGTACGATCAGCTCGATACCCTGTACAGAACAGATCCACGAACGCACCCAGTCAATCAGGGAGCCTACTTGTGAGTGTACTTGCAGATATCCTCCTCCCTTCCAGAAACTGGGAGAGAACCAAGGAGCAACGGCTTCACGTATATTTTCAGCGACTATCTCGCACACAAGATCGATTACTTACGCGCATGAGTGAGAATAAATTCCCCTTGAGGAAGCTGCTCCCGGAGTTGCTGAGTGAGGGATATGAGCCATTTCTCCGCATTTCCCGAAACACCGTTGAAGGCATCAAAGTCCTAGCGTTGAAATTCGATCAGTTCCTTGACCAGGAGGAGGATCAAAACAGTACCTCATATTCGATATCCACTCCCTGAACACCATACTTCAGCGCCCAGGTAGCGATACTGTTAGCGACTGTGACGGGGTCGGTTCCTGATGACGTCGGTTTTTCGGTGGATCCAAACGCGGAGACTATCAACGAGATACCCGCAGCGTTGTACTGCTGCAGGTATGATGTACGTTGGCTATCCGACAATTGCTGCCATGCGAGAGCCATATCGCTAGCCCCGGACGTCTTCAAAAACGACAGAGCACTGCAACGCGTCAGTCGCGCCGTTTCCATAATCACTTGTCAATCTAAGAATAATACTTACTAGACGTTGAACCCCTGCACGGAAGTAGCGTTGGCACGAGTGGAAAAGAACGTAATTGAACGCTCTAGTACTCACCTGAAGATCTGAAGTACTCGGAAGAGAGGAAATCCAGTAGTCGTGGTACGCGACGAATCTCGGTGCCGCAGGAACGGACCTCTTCAAAAGGTTACGAGCTCCTGGCGTTAGGCTCCTGAGCTTGTCTGCGAGCGGTACAGCCAGAGTCGACCCGAACAAGGAAACTGTGACGAGAGCCGCAGTCAGACCAGAACGAATGGACACCATGATGGTGGGAGGAGCTGAAGGTGCTGTTGGAAACTTGAAAACCCTCTAGGCCTATTCGCATGCATACTTAAAGACTATAGGCGCCGTGACGCATATCGGGGAAACAAAAAATGGGCTCCCGAGGATGGGCTGGACCGATCTATTTGGTAAAGGGCCCTTGATATACTACTTTGTTATGTATGATGCTGGCAATCGACTCGGGTTCTGATTGGAGGAGTGACTTTTTCGATTGCTCGACATGCAGTAAGTCGACTTGATGCGGCGGCAGAAGCGGGTTAGCCGAGGCTGATGGGAATAAACAAAAAAGGGATAATCCATCAAAGCCTGAATCTTATCTCGCTTGTTACGTTACAAGTCTGCTCACAATGGCTTCGTGGCACGGCACGAGTTGCACGACTCTGAGTACTGACCGCTGGACCTGGACACACATTCTGCACAATTGAACCAGGAAAATGTGTAAGATATTAGTTTTTGGTAGAGGGAGAAGTTAACTTACCGCGATCACGCCAGTGACCCTGCCAGTGGGCCCATAAAAAAGTGACATTGTTTTGCCGTAAACTGTGAATTGGAATTTGTCAGATCCACTTCAAAGCAGATAAGGAGTGCCGTACTCAGCAGAGCAATGGGAGCAGTCCGATCGAATGGTTCAAATTTCGCTCAACGATGTTCGTGGCTTTTCATCCAATCACACACACTGAAATAAATGACAAAAAAGAGACAGAGAAAGAAAGAAAGAAGCCCATGGTCCGGAATTCACAACTCGCGCAAAACCCGGTTCACAAACCACATTGCGCACTCGGCCCTTGGCAGCACGACTGGCACTTCAGATACCACGGTGGAGGAGCACTCGTATTTGGGAAAACATCATCAGACGTCGAGCTGGAAGATGCGAGATGATCTGGTTGTCCAGGTGCAAGCAAGTCAACTATGGAATTCGCTTTGCACGGTTTTCGAAAAACTTCGCAACGAACGGTGCAATACTATGCGTCGTAGATTGTAAAGTGAGCCGTTTTTCGAGATAAGTCAGAAAGGGAATCATTGTTCATTCCGCTGACGAGGTTACTGTTGGCCGTGGCTCGACGAAATTTGGTGAGCTCGGAAGCATCCTGAGTAAACTGATGTTATAGTTCGCCCTGACTATTACGGACAGATACTCGTCACTCTGTCGCTTGAGTTGCGCACGTTCGGGGATCGCATGAAGGCCGATTTGAATCGAGTTGTTTCGATGAGTAAAACATTGCATCGAGCTTATAACAATATTGATCAGATCAAGTTGTTCTGTACCAGGCGTAATCAGAGTCACGTATCAGGATGAATAATTGGTTTAGTCGGAACAACCTATCCGCGTGCCAGAGCCAAGCCAAAGGCTGTCGAGAAAAGTAAGGATTGTAAAGGTTCGTCGAAGGAAAATTCAAGTACTTTCTCAGGAGCAGCTGACTCGGGACCCAGGGGCTTATGGTTGACCCTCGTAATGACTGGCTCAGGGGCAAAGATGCATCAAAGTACCTGAGGCAGCACTCACAAAGAAGGCTTCCTTGGGTACGCCATCCAAATTTGGCGTCAGGCATGCAGGTGGGAGAATAGAAGACCCGAGTCTTCTTCATCTTCAATCATTGAATCTGATGGTGTCGTTGTCTCGTTGTAAGTATGTATTTTTACCCCAACTTGCCAAGGGCGTGTTGGATATGCGCTGTCGAGTTGCTTTTACTTAGTTTGAGAACGCATCTTAGAGTGATTAGGGCTCTCCGAGAGTAGTGCACGGAGGATTTGCGGCGAGACAGACCTGGGTTCAATCCGCACTGGCGCAACAGCTTGGGGTGGCCGGACCGGGAGAAGCTTAATGTTTTGTTTTATTTGGAGAAACGATTACGAATCAGCATCGGAGTCTCACGCTATGACTGCATCATCGTTCAAGTCAACAGGAATGTTAATGAAGCATTCTGACCAGCAGCCTGGTGACCTGGTCCACAGTACACTATGTGCGTGTCGATCAGGAAAAAGACCACAGGTTTGTGCTAGAATCCTCGTTGCCTCCATTTTCGGAGTTTCCTTCAGCCTTGCAGCAAGCTGGAGTGCATCATCTTTGGATTCTGGAGACTGGAAGCGAGAGAAATAAATATCTGCGCTGGATCTGCCAACCACGAAGGCGAACTGATCGCCGCTGCGCCCCCAAAATTCAAGCGCATGCTTATTCGACTCAAGGGTCGCATGAATCATAACGTTCGGGAGGTGCGGGGAGTTTCGCATCCGTTCTCGCGATTATCGACGCCAAGATGCGGAGTTTCCAGCCCTCTAGGCACTAATTTGGAACTATCTGGGAGAGATGTTCCATCATGAAGTGAGTACGTTGAAGGATGAGGCAGTGGTCGCGCTTCTCCTATATCGATTTAATACTCTCTGAAGTGAGGAGATGACTGCCTAACCCGTACGTTCGCAGAATCCGCGGCAGGCTACGATGCGAAGACGTACCAAAAATGCAATCATCAACACTGTCAGGGAATTCAAGACTCCTCTTTTTCATCTGCACCAAGGATCAAACGCGGCTGCCATTACTTTCCTGAGTGCCTGCTGGCGCAACACAGAACGCGGGGCCTGACAAAGTTTGTCATGATCCAGGGTCTGTCGAGCGGGTGTAGTACGACGTAAGGTGATCCCATGACTGTACAACGCGAGCCCCGTGATTGCGCAGTTGGATCACTGGCTTCTTCTTGGGCGGTCAGTTATAGGGTTAGAATTAGGAAGATGGCATCTCACAACATCTTTGCAGTTAGCACTTCCGCCTCAATTGAAAAATAGGGGAAAATAATGTTAACATTCAAATTGACTCGAGTTACTCCCGATTTCGCCTGAAATGATTTGTTCTCTGACTCGACGATTCGGCGAATGTTCGGGTTAGAAGGCAAACACGAGTCCTCGAAGGACCATCGGCTCCCGAAGAATACTATCCGTTAGTCATACGAGTCGTAGAGCCTTCTATGCCCACGTTCATCTCACTGTGAAGCCGCGTTCCAGACTCGCTCATATCATGGATCTCCGAAGGTCTGAACATTTCCTCTCAGTGTTCAACTCACAGTTTACAAGTCTAACATACATCCTGTAGTTGTGAGAGACGACCTGATTCCTGGGCTGTTGTCTGGAAGGTCAAGGTTGGAAAAGTCTCCTCTTTTACTATGTGCACATCCTCACATCCCAACGCATTACATGATGTCCGAGTGGAAAAATAGATACAGTTCTTGGTCTCGACCCCAACATGCGGCAAGCCTCGCTGCATCCGGGCAACTACCGTCGCTCCGTGCTCTACGAGCATGCTTCTTCCCCCTGCAGTCCTCGAATTCTCTTGCGGAGATGCCTCTGTAAATAAATCTGCTGATCAATAGATGGATCATCCGTATAAAGGTGCGTGACCAACGGAACTAGCTCCTGGCAGAGGAAGCGAAATTTTCACCCTCACGTAGGCCCGCTCGTCTGCCTGCAGTCTCTCTACCTTCTGGTTACTAGCAGCATGACGCCGCCTACCTCAGTTTCTCCCGCTGAGACACTTGTTGATAGTCCTCCAAAGCGGCTTTCGTTGGTACGAAAGCTGGTATTGTTACTGATGTTCTGTTGCGCGCAATTCTTGGACTCTTTCAACAATTCAGCACTTTATCCTGCGATACCTACCCTCGAGATTTCTATGGGTATCACGCAGAGTCAGTCCGTTTGGATCATCAGCGCTTTCCAACTCACTTTTGCTTCCTTTCTCTTGATCGTATGTTCTGTTCTATGCCGTTCGTGATGTGTTCTAATCCAGTTCAAAGAGTGGACGAATAAGTGATGTCTACAATCCAAGTGAGCGCATCACCAATGTTTGTCAAGGCAGTCTATTCAATTCGCGATAGAAAGTACCTTCATCTCAGGCGTTTCTTTGCTGGGAGTTCTTTCCGTTGGAGCTGGTTTTGTGAACGACAAGATTGCGATCATCATTTTAAGAGCGCTCATGGGCATCGGTAAGGAGTGAATATGGGCACTGGGTCGTTGCACGTACTGACATAAATTACAGCGGCTGCGATGACGATACCATCCGCCTTGGCGCTCTTGGTACGCGTTTTCCCGGACCCTCTTGAGCAAGCTCGGGCGATCGGCTTGTTTGGAGGCTGCGGCGCAGTTGCGAACGGTGTGTTGGCGTTCTCCTCAACTTTTTAAACGACAACATAACCCGCGTAGTGCTCGGGCTCTTCATTGGAGCGGCTCTTGCTGAATACGCTTCGTACCACTGGGTCTTTTGGTTCGTTGCGATCATCTCCAGTCTGGTCGCGTTCTGTTCCCTGCTCGTCATCCCCCCGGAAATTGCAAAGCCTAGAGACGAGCCTATAAGTGGTGCCAAATGGAAGAGTCTTGATCTGATCGGGATCTCTATTTTGACCGGTATGCTGCCCGCATGCTCGTAAAATAATCGTTATGCCTGAATGCTAATATACTGCTGTTAGTCGCGCTCATTCTTTTCATCTATGCAGTGACGTCTGCATCAGTGGATGGCTGGGCCTCCGCAGGAGTACTCGCTCCGTTGATCATTTCGATAGCGCTCACCATTGGGTTCTTCTATTGGGAAACACTGATCCCTATCGACAAGGCTGCAATGTACGTTACGCAGCTCATTCGTGTCTGTCGACTGACTTTTCCTCGGCCTAGACCTCCCAGAACGTGGTTCTACACTAACTTCTCTGTTCTCTTTGGAGTGGCGTTGTTTCCATTTTTCTGGTGGAGCGCCGTCTTCTTGATTTTCACGACTTTATGGCAAGATATTTTCCAATGGACATCCATCTCGACTGTAACCCACATGTAAGCATCCTCCGCTCCAAAGGTATAAATTGTCGTGTCGAACAATGATACTTTTGTAGGATCCCGATAGGCGTTACTGCACTCGCGATGAGCTTCACAGGTTCTCTGTCTAGAGTATATAGCTCTAAATGGATCATTCTCATTGGTCTTTCGATGGTATTTGTGGCGACCGTGCTAATCGCCTTGGGCGGCGGTCGGCCAGATTACTACTGGCCTTACATATTCCCCGCCTTCTCTATCGGGAGTGCAGGCGCCATGCTGTTATACACCCATACAAAGTAAGTCCCATCACGCACCCTACTTACCACGCGTTTTTGCGTTCTGACGAGCGTTCTTTCACTTCAGCATTGCTATCTTCCAGGCCGCACCAGCCTCGATGGCAGGCACGGTTGGCGCCATCTTCAACGGCGCCCTGGAATCCGGCTCCGCCGTCGGTCTTGCGGCTCTCAGCTCGATCCAATCGGCCGTCGAGGTTACACACGGCAGTCCGACGAATTACCAAGGGCGCGCTGCCGCGTTCTGGTTTCTACTTGGGATCGCAGCGCTCGAGATCCTGTCGCTGTTGTACTTTTACCAGAGGCGGACGGACCACGGACCGCAACCCACTATTCCTGAATGTGGTAATGGTGGCGGTGGTGACGGCATTACTGGCAAAGACGACGCGACTGCGAGAGCGTCTGGGTCGGACGAAGAAAAATCGAATGAATGTGGTGGGAAGGGTGTGGAGCTCACGACGAAGGTCGAGGTGAATGAATTGCCGGTGTGAGATGGATGAGTCGCATTTTGGGTTAAGGTCCTATCTTTCTATTTATGATTTTCTTCTTCCTCTGGCTCGCATAGGGCATTGATTGTCTACAACGACATATGCCATCATGGGCCATGAGCCACCAAAAACTGATGCTACTTGCATAGAAATCCCATTATTTTATAGAGATAGCTAGATAACTATACCTACCTATTCCACTTCTTTTTCCGACTCTGCTGGATTCTTGAAGAAATGACCATGAAAAACAGGGGTCAACGTTTCAACGTTGAGAATTGCATACTAGTAGTCTTTGTAGCAAAACCTTGATTACTTCGAATTCCCAATCAAGCTGTGCACACAATGTACTTACTACGATAGACAATCATCACGACGACAGATTTCCCTTTTTCACGCGTGATAATTCTCGATCCGTATTCCACAGCCCATACGCTCTGCGTGGGACAGGACCAGACTTGCGATGGCCACGTCCTGGATCCCAATCCCTACGGACTTGAATATGGTCACGCCGTCCGCCGCGGTTCTGAATTCTTCCGGCAGCTTAACGGGCACGAATTTCCCATCATCCTCACTCTTCTTCACCAACTCACCGAGCTCGATCAAACTTCCCTTTGGATCCGCTGTCTTCCCTGCGGCGATAAGCTCTCCGGCCTCGATGGCGCAGGCATCTCTGGAATCTACTACGACTTTCCATGCCCGATTGATGAGCCTCGAATCGACCTCGTGCATGTCCGGAGTGAAACTCCCCACCAGGTTCAAATGGGTGCCAGCGGAGACCCACTCAGATGGGAAGAGTGGTCTATCGGACGAGGTAGCCGTACAGATAACGTCTGCACTCCATACTACGTCCTTCAAACGTTCGTCATCCAATGTGAGTGAATTGAAAGTCACGGAAGGACGTGATTGTCGGAGAGACGACAAGAGATCGGTAAGACGGGCGTTATCCGTGCGATTTACGACGTTGCAAGACTCGAATGATGGGAATGCGCGTAGGAGTAGATCGACGTGTGCTTTGATTTGATTTCCAGCACCGAATGCAACCAAGGTCTTTGGAGCCTTGGAGATCAAGAGGCGGGTGGCAAGAACAGATCCTGGTATTGGTTAGACACCTGAAGTCCCACTCGCACTTGTAATCGTACCAGCAGCAGTTCGGAGGGCCGTCAAGGTAGTGGCATTCACGATTGCCTTGACGCAGCCAGTAACTTCATCTAGAACGATGGTGGAGGCGGGAAGCCCTTCTCTGGCTCCCCGGGTGGTTGGAATGGAAACCACTTTCATGGTCGTTGCGATGTCTGGTACACGAGAGGGCATGAACAGCGCCGTGTGTCTAGCCATGGAAATGGACGTTCTGTGCGGGGACGCATAGTCTGACCCAGAAGAGAGCCTGTGGAACACGGAGGCCATGAGCGTCTCAAGATCATCTGATCGTAACTCAGATACAACTGCGTCGACGTCTTGTGCGGAGAGGACGAGGAGCGACATGGTCATCCAGGTCTGTACGGCGCGGCTCGGGCCGTTTTCTGTTCCGCTGTCTGCGAAGCGATTTTCGTGGGAATTGATTAGCTAACCGAGCTTTCATGATCGCCCAAGCCTTGCCCAACTTCTCATTCAAGTTACACATTAAAGTTGCCTCTATACAGACACTACATTACTGCATGCGACGGTCCCTGCTAAGCTCAGCAACCCCTATTTCACTATCCCAGTCCTCTTAGTTTTCACCGCCGTGCAAATCCTGCGCGTTATGGTGAAACGGGAGTCGAAGTGCCCCAAACAAAGGATGTGGCGGCGGGGGGGCCGGGGCCGATGACGATGGCATGGCGGTGGACTGTACCGAAACCGGCATTATTCCGCACCTGGAGGGGGTAAAAGAAGTTCGGCATTACCTCGAGGTTTGTCCAAGTTGTTGGATGAATATCCGAATCTGAACACGTGAATAGCCCAATCTTTTATCAGACCCAGAGCGTGGGTCATCACTACGCAGTCTCGGTCACCCATCTACTGGTCCAGGTTGGTGCGGTCACGTTTGGCCGAACTTGCGTTCTACATTCAAACACTGGTATTTCAAGCGGTGCCTTTACGTCGTCTGTCCCCTTGGTGGTTCACAATCTGCGTATCTTGTGTACCTCCACAGTGTGACAGTTCCCGTGGAGGCCCGATGGTACTTTGGTCACAACACAGATATACTTTCTGGTGGTACGCATGCACGAAAGCCTCAGAGGTTGGGTTTCCTTACAATCCACGGGAGTTGGACCAATTCCAATTGATGAATAGGATTATTATCGAGTTTTTGGATATCGGACAGAACAACTCGGACGACTCGATTAGTGCGCTCGCTCAGCTGGTGGGTATGAGACATGTTGACAACCCAACAGTACTGATCCACCATGTCTCATCTATATAGTTTCAAGTCAGAAAAATGTTCAGCCAGCTCGAGTTGTGTAAATCACGCCATGGCAAAGAAATCCCATCGTACTTCCTACCTAGTAAGGGCATGCCTACAGGAAATTAGATCCACCCATACTTACGTATCAAGTATGTACTTACCCTTATGTCAATTGCGGGTGCCCTCCTGGTCGTTGACCGGAGGGCCGGTCTTCTGTTACTCACCCGCTTGATGGCGATGGCATCTCAGGTACAGAAGCATAATAATTTTAGTGGTGGTCATAGTTCTGTCATACTGGAGGCGTTGAAACTTACTCCTGCACTGGACGAACGGAGCATCACCCGAATGGTTCACTCAGTGTCGAATAGTACTAATCCGCAACCTGTGCATTCGTGCTCTGTGACAAGGTGAAGGGGGAAGTGCGTGAGAGAGATGTGACCTACGAGAAAGGAAAGGTTGGATGAAAAGCCGCAGGCTATTCCGGATCGAAAGTGGACCCGAACCTGTCGAGCAACTTGAACGAACAGCGTAGCTCGTGTCGAGTGTGAGTTGGGCAAACACCTGGCCGTGGCCCGTGAGCCGAGAGAGGGCGGGTGCGAACAACGAATATAAATGTATTGAGGACTACTAATGTGCTAAGACAGAGGGCGATTACTGTAGGAGCTACGAGAAGGAAGGAAAGAACTTCTTCGCTTCTCACGCGCAGGCCTCCAAATGTCTGTCACGCCAAATGTGCCGTGCAGTGTGATAATCATGGACCCGGGTAAGTTACCTCCCACTTAACGACCTGAGTGTATGGTAGGCATCAACGTTCAAGCTAGCTGATCGACCTCATTTCCACGAGGAAAAGAAGCTAGTACGTTTTCGATGTCGATGTTCTAGTCCTACTACTTAGTTATGTTATTACTATGTAGCAGGATTCTGCAGGAATTGCTCCCGCTACACTCCAGTCTCCAGTAGTGTCGAGACGAGGGGTCGATGAATTTTCAGTCCATGCCAGGGCCATGTATGCTGTTTGAAGGATGCGGTCAGGGCTAGAATCTTTAAGAAGTTGATTTACCAACTGTGAACCTGGTCATAACGTAAGTTAATAAGTAATTGGTCGGGCGCCTAGAGATTACCTAATTCATATATGACTGGCGCGGTACTCGTCTGGGTCTGCCTTATAGTCAAACCTCCCTTGACGTTCATTTCACCGACAACCTCAACTAGGTTATTCCCCATTTATAGCCTCGCTGGGGTATATTTGGTCATAGACCCTGCTTAACCTCGAGAATAATGCCCATGACACCGTCTGCACGCCCGGCGATAAGCACACCCCCATCACCACAGTTAACCTGGCCATCGCACCCTCAGATTGTCTCAATCACTGCTGCCAACCTAGGTATGTCTGCAATAGATGCTTTCAGAGAGGCATCTCATCTCATGTTATAGATTTCACCACCTTCTGGTCTGCCCTAATGGAATCAGAGACAGATGAATTCTACGCGCGCATAGTTGCCACGTTATTCATTTTCGTGGTTTCCCTCTTGGGTGAGGCTCAGCTGATCGTAGCCCTTTTGAGCTCGCGATTGATCTACACACGTTAGCTGCGTCGTTTCCAACTCTCTCGAAACGCATATCGTTTCTTCGCATTCCCCGTATCATATTCTTTATCGGGAAGCACTTCGGAACAGGTTCGTTGCCGTACAGAATCCGTCAACTTTGTGTGGTTCTGACCGATAACGTGTTAACCAGGCGTCATCCTATCCACGGCGTTTGTGCATTTGCTGCAGGACTCGTTCGAGGCGCTGAGAAGCCCTGAAGTGCTGGCTCGCTGGAGTCTTGGAAAGCATGTTGGCCTTATTGTGTTCGTGTTCTTCGATCTTCTCCAATAATGCACACTCATAGTCATTCCAGATTATGTTCTCTATTGGCCATATTTCTCGTCGAATGCAAGTGTTCTCTGCCTCGTTCTTCCGAGCTTGATTAAAGTGGAGGTGCAGACGTATCGACTTCTTACGTCGATCGACTACAGTCATGTAGTTCGCCAACGCAGCCCTCGCCAGTCTTACCGACTCCTAGAGACGACACCTCTACCGATTTAGAATGCTCACCACCTTTACCAAAAATCATCACCATCGTAGATCGCTCTGATCCAGAGCAAACACCGCTACTAAGGGAAATAAATTCTCATTGCACACCAAACCATGTTCATAATGGCCTGGAGCCCTCGTATGGTGCCGTTCACCACCATATTCATACGCACGAGTCTGTGGGTAGTGTCGCATCAACGTTTTTTGATGGTCATCACAGACACGAAGTGCGAGACTTACACGAGGCACACCATGAACGCAGTCGACCTGTGACAATGTATGGCCCAGGGGGATTTGCGCCGTGTTTACCGACCGGTGCGGGTCACGTAAACCACAGCGAATCTCCCCATAATCACCATCACCACGGTGTCGAAGACATCACAAATACCCACGGACACCATCATTCCCATGGGCACCACCACCATCATGATGGACACGAAGATAAGACTAGCGGAAATAAGCAGACGCAGATCGTCGGGATTCTCGTGAGTCCTCACCTTTACCTTCGACTCGCTTATTTTCTCATTACTCACATGGGTCAAAGGTATTGCAATTAGGCATCATGATCCACTCGCTAGTTATCGGTTTGACCCTGTCGATAACGTCAGGTCCAGACTTTGGTGCGTCATCGTCGATTATTCCTCCCGTTCGTTGCTCACGACTACACGCGACGCTTTCCCAGCTTCCCTTTTGATCGCCGTAATATTCCACCAGCTCTTCGAGGGACTTTCCTTGGGTATCAGAATAT
This sequence comes from Leccinum barrowsii, assembly GCA_038092195.1. Lineage (NCBI taxonomy): Eukaryota > Fungi > Basidiomycota > Agaricomycetes > Boletales > Boletaceae > Leccinum > Leccinum barrowsii. Next base: position 23,992 of record JBBPPY010000079.1, read on the forward strand.
CCTCCCTCCCTTCGCCTCGGGAGGATAAATTCACATACCTCAACATCCTCAAACCCGTCCTCGCATGTCTCTTTGCCATAACCGCGCCCGGTGGGATCCTGCTCGGCATGCTCGTATTCGAGTACGACGACGATATCGGTGTGTACCCTTCCACGTTTGGATTCGACTCGGAGCTGACGGAACCTCGCACGTTGTACACCGTCTTTCCAACTCACAGCGCACGTGCGTCTAACACAGGGAATCATGTCTGCGGTCTCGGCAGGTATGCTAACGTACGCTGCGTGCGTCGAGATGCTCGCTGGCGATTTCGTGATGGATCCGCTCTTGTGGCGGAGCAGCGTCCGGAGACAGGCGCTTGCGCTGTTCAGCCTCCTGGCTGGCGTCGCTGCCATGGCTTTGGTGGGATCCTGAGGTCTAATTTGGTGGATGTTGATGATTCTGCTTGGGAAGATACTATTGATGCATCACGACCCTTGATTCTGGAGATCTTTGGTCGATTAAATTTAACGTAGCATCGGGCGGCGGGTGTGGACTAAACTCTAAACTAAATCAACACCGTTTTCACTTTGCAGGACAATGAGATATGTATTAGTGTACACTATCGTACCAGAAAGGAAAGAAAAAAAAAAGGAAAACAAACATTCGAGAAGAGATCCAATAAGACTATCACGAACGTTTGATCACAACACACGAAAAAAATACATCCGCTCATTTCCCACAAGATCAAGCAAAAGGTCGTTCTCTATTGATACACGCGGTAGATAAAAATAATGAAAGAATGAAAAATGAAAAATGATGGAGATACTATGAGTAGAAACGGAAAAATGCGACATGATCGGGGAAAGTGGTGAGCGCCCGTTTTGGGGGATCTCAAATCGTCTGCGTGACGTCGAGCATGCTGCAGGTACGCGCGAGGAGCCCAGAACCGGATGGCTGCAAGGCCTCTGATGGCGTTGACAAGCAAATCTTCTTGCGTTTCGCAGGTCCTTCGGGCGAGTGCGACTCTTCGCGCTTGACAGGAGTGGGTGTCGTGAGCTCTTTTCCAACCGTTTGCCGGCCAATCCGCCGAGAACCTTCGTCGCGCGCGTTAATAGTCAAGAACACGCCACTATCATCTTCGTCATCCCGAGTGCGCTTCTTGCCTCGTCCGACAGAGGGGGAAGGGGGAGTGGAGGGTGGGGTCACGAGGATATCCGGCTTGTCGCTCGAAGAGCTCTGCGAATCCTGGGAAACCCTTGGAGTGGTGGAAGAGGATCCGCTGGAGGATTGGGAAGGAGGGTTTGTGTCCGCAAGATTCTCCGGGGCTATGATTCGCTTGAACGAATCCGTCTTCAAAGAGATCGACAACTGGCGCTGCCTGGAGATGATCTCGGCTGGGGTGCGAGAAGAGGGGGGACCACTAGCAGATGGTTGAGCACGATCGGGCCAGCGAGGGACAGGTGGGATGGGTGCACGAACACCCGAAAGCTCGGGCGCACGGCCACGAACGCGCGTGATCTCGTGCCAGTTGATGTCTTCGAGCGCACCTCTGAAAGCACCTTCGCGACACAACGGCTTGGCGCGCCTAAAGTCGATGATGACATCCCCGGTTTCATCACGGATGACTGACTGATGGTTTGGACTGTGGGGAGGATGGATGGTAATGGTTCGCGGACCACCGGGGAAAGAGACAACGGCGGTCCTGGAAGGCGCAGCACGTAAAATGGGGTCGATGGGAGACGGTGCTGGGGCGGCGCAGTGGGGCAGCAGAGTGTTTGGCGCGCTAGCTTTCGTGTCCTCGATAGCAGCGAGGATCTTGAGGTTCTCCTTCTGTTGCTGTTGCACCAACAAGTTGCACGCCTCCGCGCGGGCGACGAGCGCAGTATCTTCTTTGATAAGCTTGGCCTGATTCTCAAATTCGGCAAGCTGAGCCTCGCACTTGGTGACTTTCTCTCGCGTGGAACCGAGTTCTAGGAGGAGCTGACTGGAACGGACGTCAGTCGACGTGGAAGAGGTGGGAAGAGAGGAAAAGACAAACGTACGCTACGAGTTCGACGTTGAAGAATGCACGTTCTTCTGGTAGTCGCCTGCGATTGAGCTCAGCCATCGCGGAATCGACTTCGTTCTTGGCAGTGTCCAGGTCGGTGATCCGCCCGTTCTGCATGCCTTCTTTGATATTCTGGAAGAGCAAGAGCGCGACCATGTCCGTAATCTGGTCGGCACTCGCCATGATAGATGAGATTGGGTGGTAGATGAGTGTGTGTGATGGATTGAGATCAAGGAAATCAGGAGTTCCGATTTTTCGAGGGGATGATGGAAAGGTGGGACTCCGTGTGCGGAACACAGGCCAACCTTTTATCTGCCCACTACTGTGGACCCACAACGCTTTGGTCCACAGCTTTACCGGGACGCGCTTGGACGGCGTGTGGTTTCATAATCTCGGGCACAATGGGGGGGCGTGCAGGCCAAAGCGGTTTGGGCTAAGCAGGAGATGTGACGTATCATGGAAAATGCCGGCCTTGCATTGATCTCGGGCTCAAGCGCTGTCTGGACTTCTTCCAGTGTGTTGTTCTTCGACGCGCAGCCGTCTGTGGATGCTACACTCAGTAGAAGGTCCAGGGGTCACAGCTAAACGTAATTGTTCCACGCACCGCCGCTATTGTCTCCTGGGAGCTTCCGTCGTCGTCACCGGTTGCACCATGATCCACAGGCTCTGGCACGTCGCACAGGCACCTAGGAAACAAACATTTTACGCTTGGACGTTGGTGGGAGCTTTTCCAGAATGCATCCAACGTCATACTAGTGACACAGGATCGGACGCACCCGGGCCGCACACAGCAAACAACGTACCTTTCACCCTCTCATCTGCTAATCCCGTCTAGTAAGGATTGTATCACTCCTCCATCTTCAGGTCGGGACTCTTCAAGATCTGAACCGAGGACGAAGACGTGATGGGCGTGCAGGAAAAGAAAGAAAAAGTGAGCTCGACATTGCGCATAGCCAACGTATCTTTGCTCGCTGTTTCATCCCCCCATCCCATCCTGTACTACTCTTTTCCGAAAGCGGATCATCCTCACCTGAGCTGCGTGAGATGAACGTCAGCGGGATTCAGACCGTGCGTGTGTCGACGAAAGCGACGTACTCGGACGACTGCTCGGCCGACGGCAACGGATGGCTCGCTCGTCCTGTGTGTGGCTCACAGGATGACGCTCTCCAGCGCAGCCAGGAGGTGCTGCGCGTGCCGTTCACTATGAACGATCGAACTTTGTCAACAGAGATATCGGTCGAACGCGTTGGGTAGCATGGCGGAGTCCTCAGGCTTAGGGTTGGATGGGAAGAACGCTGGAATCGTACGCGATGGTGGTGGTCTCTCGTTATAAACTCGACGAGCTGTTCTTTGTGGCGTTCTTTCTTTCTGAACGCGTTGCACTCTGAATCTGACGACGGCTCCCCTTTGTGACGAACATCCACTGGCAAGAGTGACGATAAGCATTGGTTTGGCTATCTTTCGGCAACATCGGACCGTATGCCAAAAGTCCACCGCGTGGAAGACTCGACGACTTCTGCTTTGTTCTGCACTGCAAACGTGTCGCCTGACGACAGCTGAGCTCGGAAAGCGGTATATCAGGGCCGAGGAAACGACCATGTGTTCTCTGGGGCTACCATGGCAGTCGGTGGTGTGAAAATCTAATCACGCGACGGCAACGTGCAGATGTTATACTCGCGGCCTCATTCATTGCATTCGAAAACGGAACAGAGCACTCATATCAATCATCCCCAGTCGAGCGATCGTTCGTGTACCCCCGAGCGATCCCACTACGCCCCTGTTCCAGCACGCTCGGCGCATCCTCGCCTACTCTCGCTTCTAGACCACGGAAGGATCGAGATTGCAGGTACAGCGCTATGTCACGATACAGACAATGGACGGGGAGAACACCGGGTCAGTTTACTTGCTTTATGTGCGCCACGCCACGCGAACGTACCTGCGGCACTTTCCGGGAGCACCGACATCGTCCCGTCTTGGTTCCGTAGAACTATCGCGTTTGGTGATGACATGTCGCCGTCGTCAGATGGTTCAGGGGCTGCAAGCGAGGGTGAAACGATGAGATCGGAGAACCGTGTATTCGGGAGTAATTATATCTGTATCCTACCTCCAAAACGTCTGCTGTGGCGGTATTTTCCGGTCACGAGGGAGAATGTAGGTTGGTCCGGATCCTGGTCCTGTTCCTCGTTTACACAGTCCTGGTCAGCTTTTCAGAATGATTAGTGTCAGCGCGTATAGTCATCAAGGAACAGGAACACTAACAACCGTATTCAGCGAGCAGCCGACCGAAATCTAATACATAGCGGCCACTCCATGTGCCCTCAGCTTGAAGCGCGACTTCTAACTCGTAAGGCGTGACGATCGGTCGATAAAACTCCTGTATAGAATATCTCGGGATGAACTGTATGTCACAGACGGAGACTGACACACGCACTCTCGACTCGATGACGCTATTCTCCGGACAGGCCGCCAAAACGAAACACTCGATCTCCATAAAGTTGCCCAGTTTTGCGGGGTTCAGCTTGCCGACGCTGATCGTGTAGCTCTTCTTTCGTGCTTTCGCGAGAATCTTGCGAAGATGGGATATGACAGGTAAGTAGGATGCTGTTGACCGTCATCAACATGGTGACCATATCGGATACAAGCACTGACCGACACCAAGCGTGCCAACGAGAATGCCGAACACGTCAGCGTCGCGCGCCTTTTGGACAGCAGCAAAACGCCGCATGAGCAGTTTATTTGTTCGTTCCGACTCTAGTCTCGAGGATTTCGCAATCGGATTGTACGAGTAAACCTGTTGTTGATGTCATGAGCTAGCATTCAAATCATCGACTAAACAGACTGACCCGACTCGAGGAGTGTGTCATCAGCAGGTTCGTAAGTGTAAGGCTTTCTTCGCCGATGTATAGGATGGTTGGGACCTCCTCGATCTTGGAATCTCCATTTGACGATGTGCATTGATCAGCTTCGTTTGCGGGCGTCGAGGAGTCTAGTGCTGGCGTTGGGTCGACCCGGGTAGGTATCTCGTGATACAAGACGGATAGCTCAGTTCTCTCTCGCAGTAGTTTCCAGATGTCCCCTATAAAGTCTACCATCAACCTTTGTTCATGCCTGAGCGAATCTCGGAGCGCACCCATTCGATACGAATAGCCAACATCGTGTCGAACGAGAACAGACCTTGTCACCGTTTTACCCGTGTCGGGCAGCGTTGTGAGGATCTTGCTGAGCTCCTGAACGCAATCATCGACATCGATTGGTTTGCGGCCAAAGACGTAGACGACGGGTAGTCTAGACGTTCTGTTATGGCGGTCGTCAACACCAGTCCCACTAGGTAGTAATAAGAGAACCCACTTGCTCATGCAAGCATGGCCATAGTGAACTATGAGGTCAGCATCGACATGCTGAGCAGCGACCTCGTCGACGCAACAACTATGTTGAGTAGTCGGAGGCGGTCGCAAGACGTGGACGTGTGTTCTCACTTGCCGTAAGACGTGTCTGCCAAAACGTACAGGTCGTGACCGTCACCGACGCTCCGTTTGAGTGAGCGATAGATCGGAACGGCGTCGTGCAAGAGTTCGTCGGGGAACTGAAGAGCAACCTGTAGATCGTGTTCAACAACGATGGAAGGTGAAAGGGATGTCAATGGTGGGCTGACCCGTTTGTAGTTTCCTTCGCGGACGATCTCCGCCGTCCGTTTGATCTCATAAAACTCGTCGACGTCCGACGATTCTGAGCGTTGTGCGGACACGCCGGACGTGGTGTCGATCGAGCGCGCGATCGCGTCTTCTCCAGAGGCGGTGAACGCAGAGGGTGGCTGCTCTGCTGACATCGCGGAGCGTGCGAGACTTGCAGACTCGTTGTCATGTCAAACGCCACCACCATCACCAAAAATACTGACAACAAATTCTCTGCGGTGCACAATCAGGAAACCTATCGCGCAGGAACAAGAGCACTGAGGTATTTCGGGACATGTAGTGGTGCGTGCACCCAACTCATCATCGATGTCGAGTGACTACTTTACCTAGTTGTCACAGGAAGATAGATTTCGAACCGAGGTCGCTCACAGTTCGCTGGGGCCTTGGTGGGGCGAGGAGAACAACAGAACATGGTATACTTTACCTCTTGTGAGATCGACGTATGCTGTTTCCGCGAATCTCTACTCACCGCTGGTGTGTATCAGTATATTAAGCCGCGCTTTACTGTGGTTTCATACACAACGAAACAACATCCGAAACAACCATTTTCGTCACCATGCGGACAAGGATGACCTGAACCGGAGCAGGAATGTGGTTGGCATGTATCTCCGAATCGACATGACTCGGCCTCAGGCTCCTCCCGAACATTTCCAGAGCGTCATACCTGTGTGTGGTAAGGAAGCGATGAACCGCATAACTTAGGTACCGAACAGCAGGCGGTTATCTGTCAGTGGATGGCGTTTGCACTTGTCCATCATCGCTCTGTTCCTCCACCCGCCCACTTGACCCAACTGGGTACTCTCCAGTGTCGGAGGGCGCAAAAACAGACGGAACGACATTTGATGACCGGACAAGTTCACTGCGGAAACGGATCTAGAACGGGGGCACTGTTTTAGCCTTGGCGAGGTCTGTAGAAATTCAACGAAGAACGAGCTCGACCTGCGAACTTATATATCAGACAGTCCACTCGATCGACGAACCGAGTCAGAACTTTTTCACCCAATCGAATCCAACTTCAAGAACGCCCTCAATGCTGCTCACGCTGTCCACCCGGTCCGTGCGCAATGCCATTTTCACCAACGAAAGCGCTCAAGTGCTATACAAAACAACCCATCCATACCAAGTCGGCTTGGGGACGACGACGTTGTACAAGGTTAGGCCAAGCGACGACCCCGTGGATATGCACGACCAGTTCGATGCAATCGGCCAAATCGAGTGGCACGTGATCGGATCGTCGATGCTCCGTTTGAACGAAAGCAACTTGGCATCTAACGATTTCCTTCCTTCTCATGGCGTACTGAAACGGTTCGTCGCGCCATCTATGCATGGTTTGGAACTCATTGCCCTGTATAGGAAGCGCACGTTTACCGGGCCGGATGGATGTTTATACAGGTGGGACATGCTGTATGAAGGAACAGTAGTGGTGCGTGCGCCGACTCGGTCAGCTTTATTGATACCGACATTTCTTTGATCTAGTTATCACGGGACGGTGAAATCCGAACTGAAGTTGCCCGATACCACAGGGGTTCGCTGGGGATAGTTGGTCCGAAGAAAAAGCCTCAACTAGCGATCGATCCAGACATGGCGCATATGCTCGACCTCATTGTACTCACATTCGTGTACATGGAGAAACATCGTATGGACATGGATGGGGAGAGCAAGGGACCATTGTGAGGTGAGACTGACACCCTGCATCTCTACTCGCTGCTGATGGCATTCTGCGACACAGATTGATGTTTTTGTCGCAGGTGGATACACCATTGTATGAGCAAGAATGGGACAATATAATTGGAACTTCCATCCTTGTCGTGATGCAGTCAGAACTCGATGATCAGTATGTCTCGTGTGATGATGACAATGAAAGCTATATACACTCATTGGGGAATTTCTGAGTAAGGAATGCTCGGCCCCGCATCAAGTCCATCGAGATGCTGGATATCGATGACCCACCTGATTGTATCTTCCATTGGCTGACACCGATGCAATTTCTCCAACTCAGCCTTCCCGTGGCTCACAGAACCGGAGAGGCACAAGGAATGATTGGCACTGGAGGATGTACCGTTTCCATTGATTTGCGAAGGACCCATCATGACTCCCTGATCTGGTAAAGAAAGAATTCTCCGACCCCGAGCCTGGCGCTTCGCCCATCATCACCGCCGCCGTGGCCATTGCCGGGACCGCAATGGAAGATACGGACGGGAGACGATTCCGACACCGAATATGGTGCTGTAGAGAACCAAGACTTTGGACCGCCCATCACGGTTATTGGCACTGTATCTTCCGAGTTATCCAGTGAAGCTTCGGTTGGTGAATAGATGGTTCCAAGCGCCCATTGCTGTAAGCTTTTCACGTACATCGCACAGCGGTGTGATCAAACCCTGACGCTCAATACAGGATTATATGCTTGCGCGGCGCTGCGTGGGTTGCATGCCTTGAGTAATATAGCAGCCGCATCACGCATGTGGTGGATGCGTTGCCATCTCCCCTTATCCTTGTGTTTCCATTTAGCGCCGCTCTATTTGAAGGCAGCAGTCTGGCTTGGCAGACTTGTGCTGGGACTCCGCAGCTCGTATAACCCGGTCTTTGGAAGAGTCTTCAACGTGAGCTCGGTCCTTCCACCGTAATTTTTTTTTCTGACAGCTAGCTAAAGGCTGCAACAGGACACACATGGCGCCGACATGCCCTTCAGAGAACACTCAAGCCATCGATCAAAGTGAATTCTGGAGTGCCGGAAATGTGAACTGGGATGAGCATAGGATCGGCTGGGCCATCGCCGGGGCATGCACTGTGCTTGTAAGTCGTGCTCCGCCTTTCATCTGAGGCGGTCTGAAAACATCTTTCTTAGACGATCATCATCACTCTCGTTGGGGTTTGGAAGCATTGTCGGTGAGTTTTGGGTGATTTGCCGAGTCTAGTAACCGATGAATTTCTCTCCAGCAACTATCACAAACCTAATGAGCAACGACAAGTGTGAGTGTCGCATCCTTCCTTATGATCCAATTGGAATGGCTGAGATCCTTCATGCTAGCCTACGAATCATATACATGCCACCGATTTACGCCATTATTTCCTTCTTCTCGTACCGGTACTTCCGTCGTTACACCTACTATGCCCTCACGGAATCGGGTGAGTTCATGAGGCTATGCTGCATCAGATAGACATACTCATTATGATTTCGAAGTGTACCAAGTGAGTCTCATTATTCACGCAAAAGCTCCTATTCAAAGTGCTGTAGTCAATTGCAATGAGCGCTTTCTTGTTGGTATACAACGTTCTACTACATTTCCGTGATTTACCCTGCCTCTCCCAGGTTGCTCTTGGTCGAGTATGCAGCGGGTTCCGCAAGCGGGCACAGTGCTGAGAAGGCCATCGAACGCAAGGGCAAAAGAACTTTACCGATTCCCGTGATTTCACTTTAGTTCGTTGCTTTGTTCAACGTTCTCTGACTTATCACCACAGTTTTGTTGCTGGAGATATCGCCCCACGAAGGTGAACCTGAGCTTTGATGCTCACGCTCGCAATACTTATTCTGTTCGCTAGCCTTATTTCATGCACTCTGTCAAGGTGCGGCCTTGTCGCTTTGACTGATAATTGTTATCTTAGCTCTCTATAGTGGTCTGTCTTGCAATACGTGATCATCCAACCAGGTGATTGAGGACTTTGGCTCATTTCTAGTGGGAGCGCTGAACAACAGCAAAGCGATTACTATTGCAGGCATGATCTGTGAATCATACAACGTCCTCTGCGCGTCGGGCCCGTACAGCGTTTACTATGCCAATGTCTACCTGCAAGTTATCGGCATCATCAGCTCACTGTATGTTGTTATCATTTCCAAGAATACTTGTCAGCTAAGAGTCAACTCAGCATCGCTACATATGGGCTGCTGCTATTTCATGGTCTCACCGAAGAGGAACTTAAAGGACGCCGAGCTTGGGGGAAATCCTTGACCATCGACCTCATCTCTGTGTTTGTATTTTTTCAATATTTCATAGTGAGTAGTCTTTACAACGACAGGCGTCTCTTGTAATCTGTATGAAACAGATTGATTCGCTCGAGGGGAAGGTCATCAAGGGTGAGTCGCTCAAGAGGTCTGTGTCGTTTTCAGAGATTCACCTTGGCCTTTCCTTCAGCTACACAATACTGGACAGAAACTAACATCGTGGATGGTTTGAATGCTCTGCTCATTTGCATCGAAGTAGGGTTGTTGTTACCGTTGAAGTATGCAGTGTAAACTCACGATCTCAAGATGGTCCCCTTTTCTCTCATGGCGATGTGGGCATATACTTGGAATGAATACGTAGACGAAGAAAAAGACAAGACCAGCATATGGCGCCCATTGTGGGATAGGTGCGTCAGCTTTGCTTCCACTCGTGGCACGACACTGATCAGGTTATGCAGCATCAACTACAGTGCGAAAGTATTCCTTTGACGTCTTCAGCTTCTGACCTTTTTCCCAGTGGATTTGGCCATAGAAATTGGTCGATCTCTCAAGTTCTACTTCGATTGTTGTCATAAAAAACCCCGCACTCGGTTCACCGGACCAGTAGAAGGTCGTTGGGTCAATAACTACCAGAGCATGAATTTCGATCAAGCATTCGGCATCGAGCCTAGGCCCGAGCAGATGGCCGACGCTTCGACCGATGAACTTCCACCCGCCGATCCTCAGACAGCTGATCGTAGTGCAGAAGTCAAGTCCGGGGTCGCATGAAAAAAACTGGTCAGCCGGTGGCAGGCTGGGACCTGTTATTTATCCTGATCTGTCATTCCCATTGTATTCCTGTTGCCGAATCTCATCCAAATCTGGTGCCGAACAAGCAGTACCGTACTTAATGTACCGTACTAATTCCTCTATGCGATGGTTACTTCTTTCCACAACCCCGATTCAAATCAGCCTCAGCATTCCATGCATTCCTCAGATCCCCTGCTCTCAAGCCTGCCATCGTTCACTGAACAGGTCAGGAGACAAACTGACGAGCTTCTGTCCAGGATAGTCAGGGCGAACTATAACACCCAATTTGGCCAGGCTGCATCCGAGCTTACCGAATTCCGTCGAGCCACTGCGGCCAACCTCGTCAGCGGAATGGATGACGATGCCCTTTCCGACGTATTTCGAAAAACGGTTCACTTGACAACCTACGACGCATACGCACCGTTCATGGCAAAGATCTTCGAGAAACCGTGCAAAGCAAGTTCTATAGTCGACTTGCTTGCTCCTGGACTACCAGACTATATCATACGTTCCAGCTCCACGTCCGGTGCTCTTCGGAAATTCTTTCCCAAATACAACCAGTCCTCGTCCACCGTGACATCCTCGGGTGATGGGGGAAATATCTCTGATCCTAACCGGGGACGCACTACATTGCGCTTACGACATCTCTGGATTGATCAACTAAATATCGAAGATGATGAAAACTGCATTGTCAAGAAAATCCACCTCTGCGGTATATCAGTTATGAGTGGAAGGAATTCCTTGAAACTGAACCCTGAACATGACGAAGAGAGAATGGGAACATTCTGTATGGTTTTGATTATTCACCCTTTTTTATTATCTTGACATGTTGTTACTCCCTAGTTCTCGACCAGGCTGCACCGTATGCCGCCAAATTTATAACGAAGTGGCGGTCTTTCCTCCTTATCCATGCACTGTTCGCAGTTGGAAGCAAACACCTTGAGACTATAACCATGTCATCCATCAATACGTTTGTGGAGATCATGGGCCACATCAATATGGAGTTCGATGTGGTGGTGGACTGTATCGAAAATGGTACTATTCCGAATCTAGATGGGGTAGAAGAATTTCGGCATTATCTAGAGGTTTGTTCAAGTTATCGGATGCATACTGGATTCTGAATCGTGATTAGCCGAACCTTTTGCCTGACCCCGAACGTGCGGCGGAGCTGCGCAGTCTCGGTCCCCCCTCTAGTTGTCCAGGTTGGTGTGGGCACGTTTGGCCGAAGTTGCGTTCGATCACTGGTATTGCCAGCGGTTCATTCGCATCACATATTCCATTGGTGCGTTTACGAACCTTGTCTTTCATCTACCTACCCTGATGGTTCCCGTGGAGGCTCAATGGTATCTTGGTCCTAACATCGATATTTGCCCTGGTTGGTTTGGATCCTCAGAGCTGTTAGTGATCGGGCGACCCTACAATCCACGGGAGTTGAACCTGTACAAGTTGGCGCAAAGAAACATTGTCGAGTTTCTGAATATCGAAAAGAGCAGTGACTCGGTCAGTTCACTCTCGCAGCCGGTAGGTCGGAGCTTGGTGTGAAACGAGGCCAGTCACTAATCCATATGTAGTGGGAAGTTGAGGTGGGGAAACTGTACGAAATCGTGGTAACGACCACGGACGGTCTATGGCGTTATCGTCTGGGAGATGTGATCGAGATCGCCGGGTTTGACCCAACAGATGGTTTCCCAATTATGAAATTTGTTGAGCGCCGCAAGTGAGCATCCACAAATGCCCCAAGTACTTTCGCTGACCAGCCTATTGCCAGCGTGATCATACGATTCCGTAATTTCACGCTCAGCGAGAAAGAGCTGAGGGCTGTATGGTCCTCTACCATCTCGTCCATGCCTCTTGTCAACGTCGTCAATTGGACCGTGACGATCGACGAACGACAGGTGCCTAGTACCATTGGGTTCTTTGTCGAGCTTGCCGGTAACGAGGGTAAGCTTTCCCCGGTATTCGTTCCGTTCTGCACCTTGCTGACAGATCACGTATTATACTGTAGTCCCCGAACTTGTGTCGAGTGCCCCGGATCGAGTTTTGGATGCGTTGTTACAATTAAGACCATGGATTTCTTCAGCTATCGCGACCCAATGGTTTCGCAAACCGACCATTCGACTCGTTCGGCCTGGGACGTTCAGCGCCTTTTTGGAATTGAAACTCGAAGAGGACGGCGGGAAGGTCGGGAATCTCAAAGTACCGGTCGTACTGCCCAAAGTCGAATATGTGACGTGGTTTTCGAACCGGGTTGTGCGCGAGTTGTAATTGAGTCCTGAATCCTCGGTTTCTGAAAGTTATTCCCTGTTTTGTTTTGTGACTTTTCGCAAGATGTCCGGTGGTGTCGAATAGAGCAACGCGTGGTTGTTTTTGATCCCCGATATATACCTTTCTTCTCTGTCCATACGGCCAACCAGTCATATTTACCCATCCCAACCCCCAGTGCTCATTACCAACTTAGTCTCCCGTAGGCAGACCCTTAGGCAGGAAGACAGTCGTTCCTTCTTTTAGGCCACCAACTAGCTATAGCACTCGCGCTTCCCGGTCCTTCCGAGTCTCAAAATATTGAATACGCAATCAACTCTGCACATGCGGCGGTGGAAGCAGCTCCAAGCAAGATTCGCCACTGGCCTCTCCTTGATCTATTGCTCACAGCTCAAGAAGAGTGGGAGGGAGCGTACGAAGTGTTAGGACATTGGTGCTGCGATCAACGACTCGGAGACGGATGAATCCCGACGCGATCCCGAGGTCTCTCCACAGAAGAGCGATGACAGTGCACTGACTGAGACTATGGCAGCCAAAAACTTCCAGACGCAGAAGGATGTTATCGAGGGACACTCGTGTGACAGAAGCAATGTCATTGGGAGGGGGAGATGATCCAAGTTGGCCCGGATGCAACTGCACATACCTCCGGATCACCCCGCCTCGACACTGCAAGATGCGTTCGAGTACGCGTTACAATACGACTTACACATATGGCGTTGACGGGGCATGTCGAGGGCCCTGAAGGAGCAGAGACTAAATGGGTAGAGGTCTTTGGATGGGTTGGAGAGCGAAAGGGATCGGTCCCCGAGGCTCCGCGTAGCCGGGTAAATATTGTGTTGAATACTGTATGTTGTTGACTGACTCCGTTTCAGTGAGGATTTTGATGGATACCTGATCGCGTTCGCCGTTGACGCGATCCAACTCAGCAGAATCGTGCAAGAGACCGTCCTAGAAGTCCAAACTGAAGTTGTTTAACGATGGAACCTACGTCTGATGCATCGATTTACCGAGAGCATCCTCCTCAAAGGCTCCGATCACCGTCACCGTCACGCCCGCGACGCCTGCGGAGGGCGCAGTATCCTAATAGGAATGCTAGGTCCGACAGCCCAAGCGACAGGCTCACTCGCGCACTTATATACATACAGATGTGGGTCATGACTCGGAGACGCTCCGGTGTCAGTGATGGCGCTCATTCAGGTTTCAAGTGTGTCCTAGCCTAGAGTAGAAAAATCCTATAGATGAACCGATCGCACACTACTCGTTCTTCTAATGCAATTCTTTGAACCAATCAACTTAGGTGGTATCGACTGATCATCGATCATCATTCATTCCTAACAACCGTTTCACACGTATTGATGTATGCGGTATGCGTACGTACATACAGTATGTTACAAACATGACATTTTGGCAGTAACTCGGAGGACAGGGGAGAAAGGCATATACTTATATCTTGATTCGAAAGAAAAACTCTATCCAACACTGGACCTCATCAGAAACACGAACCAGAGGGGAATAGATTCAGAAACGCACCCATGACGAGATTCACAGCTCACGCACGACCTGGTTCGAGAACCACGTCACGTACTCAGCCTTGGGCAGCACGACCGGAATTTTGATCTGTCCTACGTTATTGCTGCCCTCGTCAAGTTTCACCTGCAAAAAGTCGCTGAAGGTCCCAGCCCGGACGAGCCGTATAGTCGGTTTGCGAAAAAATCCGATCGCGAGAGCTGGAGAAACGTTTGGGTTTACTTGTAACAAAGCATCCAAAACTCGATCCGGAGCACTAAACACAAGATCGGAGACTAGGGAATGATATGCGATCTGTCAGCAAGGTGCGCAACGGAATGAATACCAGGAAAAGCTTACTCTCGTTACCGGCAAGCTCGACAAAGAATCCAATAGTACCAGGCATCTGGCGTTCGTCCTTCGTCGCGGTCCAATTGAAGATTTTGACAAGAGGCATGGATGAGATGGCAGAGGACATTGCAGCCATCAGCTCTTTCTCGCTGAGCATGATATTTTGGAATCGCATGATCACGCTGGCGACAGGCTGGTCAGGGAAAGCATGTTAGGCATTTGTGAATGCTCACTTGCGGCGCTCAACGAATTCCATGATGGGAATACCATCTGTTGGGTCAAACCCGGCGATCTCGATCACATCTCCCATACGATAACGCCATAGGCCATCAGGGTTCGTTACCACGACTTCGTATCGTTTCCCCATCTCAACTTCCCACTACCACGTGGATTAGTGATTGGCCTCGTTTCAAAGCTAACTCCGACCTACGAGTTGTGAGAGTGAATTGACCGAGTCGCTGCTGCTCTCTTTGCCACTCTGTTCGACATCCAGAAACTCGATGATATGGTTTTTTGTGAACTTGTACAAGTTTAACTCTGGTGGATTGTAAACTGACGCGGCCTTTGGGGCCTCTGTTGAGCCATAACCACTAGAACATATATCCGTGTTGGGACCAAGATACCATTGAGCCTCCACGGGAACCATTAGGGTAGGTAGATGAGACTCGAATCGTAAACGCACCAATGGAACATATGATGCGAATGAACCGCTACCATCGCCAGTGACCAAACGCAAGTTAGGCCAGACGCGACCGCACCAACCTGGACAACCAGAGGGGCGACCGAGACTGCGCAGCTCTGCTGCACGTTCAGGGTCTGGCAAAAGGTTCGGCTAATCACAATTGAGAATCCAGTATGCATCCAATACTTGAACGAACCTCTAGATAATGACGAACTTCTTCTACCCCATCCAGATTCGGAATAGTACCATTGTCGATACAGTCGACCACCAGGTCGAACTCCACATCGAGGTAGCGTACCATATCCACAAACGTACTGATGAATACCGTGGACACATTCTCAAGGGATCTGCTTGCAACTGCGAACAGTGCATGAATAAGGAGGAAAGAGCGCCATCTCGTTATAAATGCGGTGGCATACGGTGCAGCGTGGTCGAGTACTAGAAAGGCAACATGTCAGGATAACACAAAGGTCGAATGATAATGTGAATCGTACTGAACGTCCCCATCTTCTCTTCGTCACGTTCAGGGCTCAAATGTAATTCGTTTCTTGAGCACATAGCTGTCACACAACAAGTGTAGATTTTCTTGACAGGACAGTTTTTATCATCTTCGACGCTCATTTGATCAGTGCAAAGATGTTTTATGAACGCCGTAGCACGCCTCCGGTTGGGATCAGAGATATACCACCTGCCAGCGTCCGACGATGCCACGGTGGACGAGCAGCTGTATTTGGGGAAATGTTTCTGAACACCACCGGATGTGGAGCTGGAAAATGCGAAGTAATCCGGTAGTCCAGGAGCAAGCAAGTCGAGTATGGAACCTGCTTTGCACGGTTTCTCGAACAATTTTGCAATGAATGGTGCGTATGCGTCGTATGTTATAAAAGGGACCGTTTTTCGAAAGATGGCAGAAAGGGAATCATTATCCATTCCGCTGACGAGGTTGGCCGTGGCCCGACGAAATTCGGTGAGCTCAGATGCGCCCTGGGCAAATTGAGTGTTATAGTTCGCCCTGACTATCGCTGACAGATACTCATCAGTCTGTCGCTTGAGCTGCGCAAGGAGCGGTGGCGGGTTGCAGAGGAGGAGATTTGGGAATGGCATGAAGGGTGATTTGAATCAAGTTGTTGTTTCGATGAAAAAAAAGAAGTCATCGAGCTTATAACGATATTGCGCGAATCAGGTTGTTCGGTACCAGGCATAATCTGACTGACCGATCAGGATAGATGACTGGCTCCACCCGCCTCCCCTTGACAGTGCGGTTACACCGAACTTCTTGTGGCACTGGAGGAGTCTTGCAATGACGTTACATGGTCGAGTGAGATCTGTTCATTTTGCCAGTCTGATTGGCTCGGATAATCTCAATTGGGTAATGACCTGGGCTGACCCAAAACAGGCTGATCCCATTAGGCAAATCGACCAAGCGGAGAGTCGAGACCTCTCAACAAGCGTAGGTACGCGTCGGCTTTTTTGAACCTCAAAATATTGAAAGTCAACCGTTCTCCATTCAAATCATTCACTTAGGTAGCGCCGCGCGTCGCCGGCAGAAACCGAGTGACCGACGACACAGAAAGCGAAGCGGAATACCCGGCAAGTAGGAGGAGGGAAGTGGAAGTGACAGGCCCCGTGTACCTGTGCACGGCAGCCCCGACGGTTGCCAGTTAGGCCGAGCAGTTAGCACCCTGGTGTTAGGTGCGCAGCAGCCTCGACCCAGACGACCTGAGAACGTCAGGGAGGGGGGGAGGGAGAGCACGGAGCTGAGCACTGATGGCTCGCCAGCTGGCTAGGTAGACACCTGACCGGGCATTGTGCCCCGGCGCCAGGTGTGCGGCAGCCTCAACCTGAGAGCGTCAGGGAGGGAGAGCATGGAGCTGGGCACTGAGGGCTCGCCAGCTAGCTCGGTATATGAGGGGCAGCTGACCGGGCGTGGCGCCCCGGCGTCAGGTGCGCACCAG
>JBBPPY010000080.1:0-41144 GCA_038092195.1 Leccinum barrowsii
GCCCAGTCCCTTGGGTACGTCTTTTTGGGTGTCGTTCACTAGAGGTAAGTAAGGAGACTCATTGAAACCTCAACTGGGGATCTGTAGGGGTTCCGCACGCGACCAGTCAGTCCGACGTGTATGGGGATCACTATATTCCAAAAGGTAGGTAGCTCGACGTTGATTTGGAAGCGGAAGCTGATTTCTCTCTCTCTGATAATAGGCGCAATGGTTATGATTAATATTTGGTAGGTCACCAGCCACTCATTTTATCCCCCGATACTGACATAGCCCGACTCATCGTCATCGAATCAATCTATCCACTATTTCGTCGTTCAACTACACAGGGCCATGAGCCGCGCCGACAAGTATCCCGAGCCTGAAGTTTTTCGACCCGAGCGGTTTTTGACTGAATCAGGCGCACTGACGGAGGACAAGGTTCAGTTCGTGTTCGGTGCGGGGCGACGGACATGTGTGGGGAAATACTTCGCAGACGCGACCGTCTGGCTGACGATGGTAACGTTGCTGTCGTGCTTCGAGTTTAGCAAGGTGGAGGAAGGGTGGGGGATCGAGAACGTGCAGTGGACGAGTGGGGTCACAGTGTGAGTGCCAAGCTTATCCCTTTGTCCTGAATTTGTCTTTGCATCGGTTGGTGGATTGACGACGAAACGTTCAACTTACAGGGCACCCCGTCCATTCCCGTTCAAGTTGACCGTCAGAGATCGAGCGAAAACGGTGTCTGCGATGGGCGAAGAAGCATAATTCTACTAAGAGGTACATACTTATCACTCTCTGTTCTTGTTCTTATACAAGGCAGTTTAACATACGGACTTTGGCGGATTTGTTTCTTTTCACGTACACACTCATTCCAGACTTTGTGGACTTTACACGGTTCACTCATTTATAGATTCGATCAATATTACTACGTCCACTTTTCTTTCTTTTGCTTTTGCTTCTTACATTCGAGTCCTCAGTGTTAAATATTGAGCACGTACTGAGCCCTGACAATGATCAATAATATCATAGGGCAGATTTATCAACCCAAGGGGCCTGGGGATACGACTGACTCAGTACTGAAGGCATGATCAGACGTTTCGATGCGCTAACCTAGTTTACATGTACAGTAACTACAGGGAGGGATCTTGGTAATAAGAATGACACCCAACCGAAGATATATAATCTGCGAATTCAATATACAGCTGCTTACTCGTCCGCCACTATGACCACGCTCTTTCCGACAAAGGCACCCTTTATGAACTTGTCGAACGCCTCCTCGGCATTCTCCAGTCCCCTCGTGATGTCCTCCCTGTAGAACAACTCTTTCCTCGCTACCAGAACAGGTACCTGCCGCTCGAACGTCTCCAAATATTTCGGAGAGAGCGTGTTGACGACGAATCCATGAATCGAGATTTCCTTGGGGACCACAGTGATCAAGTTCTGTCAAGTTCAATTTCGTAGAATCGCGATGATTGTTTTTCTCTTGTTTGAATGGAACACTCACCGAGATCGGTTTGGCTTCGCCGCTATACCCAGCGATCATCCCACATTCCTGCCAGTAAATTGCGCATGAGCACGTGCACAAAATGGTCGGATTGAACGCACGATAAATCTGGCATGCTTCGCAGCTGCGTACAAAGCCGCTTCCAGTACTTCACCGCCCACGTTGTCCCAATAGCTGGTACCTCCGGGTCAGAACATATGCGCGGCAGAGCATTTGGATTTAGACAGCAAGGAAGACATACACATCGATTGGGCCTTCCTTTCTCAAGATCTCGGACGTCCTGGTCGTCTTGTGATTAAATGCCACATCGGCGCCCAGTTCTCTCAGGAATTCGACCTTGTCATCCGAACCGGCAGACGCGATGACTCTTAATCCATCCCGCTTCGCGAGCTGAATCACTAGACTGAGAAAAATGGTTCGTGTTCAGAAATCCGTGCATGGAGTGCCGCAGAGGAGACTTACGATCCCACTCCACCGGCACCGCTCGTGACGAATACCACTTCTCCCTGCGTGGATCGATGTGTAAACTGCACAAGCAGGACATATACAGAGAAGCTAACCTTCTTTGCATGCGAGTACTCCTTCCAACCGAAATACGCGGTTTGACCTATGAACTATCGTCAGCGCAGGTGCCCAGAACGACCGAACATAAAACAAACTTACCAGACATACCAAGTATGCCCACAAAAACGCTCAGAGGCAGGTTATACTCGTTATGTATCTTTCTGAACGATGCAGTGTCGTGATGTATCGAGTATTCCTGGAATGCTGCAAAACGAATTGACATGCTGTGCTGTTAGGTGACATGCGACCATCGCACTCACGGTAACACCCATTCAGGCGATCTCCGACCTGAAACGCTGGGTTCTCGGAACGCACGACGAGTCCGATACCATAACCTTCAATCCTATAGACGAGGAGTATGTTTGATAAACTGATCGCTATTTCTGGGAGAGACGGCTTACGACTCTCCGATCTGATATCTGCTCTATACACGAGAATAAATATATACCAGGTCATCGTTGTACACGGTGTGTCGGAGGGATGCTCACCGGCATGAATGGTCTCATTCTGGCCAAGAGATGTGGTTCCAAGGCGAGCACGAGGGTCTTGAGCAGCACGCCGCCGTTCAAAGGGACATTCTCCAGGTCAATGGTCTGACTGGCATCGAACGCCGTCGTCTCTCCGGGAGCAGGGTAACCTAGAGCAGGTGTGAGATGTAATGCACTTGAGTCAGAGATACATTCTTGAATTTACGCTCACCTGTGGGATATTCCTGGAGGTAGATGCGCTTGTTGGAGACTGGGGCCATCGATGCAGATAGTTGTCAGAGGATTCGGCCGTCCTTGTATTCGACGGGTTCTGTGTCGGAATTTATTTATTGCCATTCCAGCTCACTTTTTCCTAGCTTCGCCTTCGATGACCGGACGCTTCGTCATCAGTGTACGCAACGGTAGAATGCGGCAATAGGCGCGTGTGGGATGATCGATGATCCCCCTCGTGCCAGTGAAATGATCGTACTCGTGCAATAGATTGGTGGATGCCGCGGGTTTTTGGGCCACTAGTAGGCCGGGTGGTGCCTGGGCTTGTTCTCTGGCTCCGATAACGGTCCACATTGAATCCCTGCATTGCATACCTTTAATTTGACGATTATCCCCCAAGTCGAGCGGATGCGGCCCATCACGCGCACGCGTCACTGGAGTCGGAAGCTGTTGAAGTTGTAAATCTCGTCATGGTCGCCACGAGACACCGAATTATAATTAGCACATCGCCGCCCCTGGCCACCGCCAACCCACACTCCCACATACTTATGTCTTCCCGGTAAGCTGCCGCATTGGCAACCCAATTTTTAAAATATGCCTTCAGCCGTATACCCCCTGGCTGTGCACTCGCAAATCCTCTCTTTTTTCTTTTTTCTGTCCTTTCTCCCTGTATCACTGTCCTCGGAATGGATTCAATACCCTTCCAGCGGACATGCAACCATGACACACTATACACTCCCTACCAGTTTCATCGCCGCATGCGGGTGCACACCGAACAGCACATACTACCCCACCGCCGCTCTCAACCAAATGGCGTACGGGAGCAGCACTTCGTACGGCCCTGCTTGTGGCCAATGCTTTAAGCTCACTCTCGTGGACGCTTTCGTGGCGAACCCGCCCTTTTATCCCAACGTGACCAAGTCTGTTGTCGTCAAAATCACCGACCTCTGCCCGCTCAGCAAGAAGGGGTGGTGTAACGCGACGACGTCGGGCCCTAATGCGTGAGTGAATTGCACCGTGGTGTTCAAGAGGTGTGCGCGAGAGTAACAGTGATGATTAGCGGCGGCGCAAATCTCAACTTTGACCTTGCCTGGCCGTCGACGTCCATCCCGAATGACTTCTTCCCTTCCAATGCCGCCCTGTATGGTATGTTCAGCTCAACTTCTACTATACGTCATCGGTCGTTGAGCGTGTTTTCGTAGGCTTTACTGTAAGTTTGAACACAAGGACTCTATACATAATGAGAATAAAACAAAAACAGGACTTTGGCGTCTGGGACATCAGTTATCAGAGCGTCTCGTGCCAAGAATGGGAGGGATATACCAACCAATCTGCCCTCGGAGACGTTGCGAATTTGGGTTACCCCTCCTGTTGTCCAAATGACCCGACGGTACTATCCTTTCTTTTCTACCGCACTCAGGCTAAATACGACCGCTGGTGATACAGGATAATTCCGACCATATATGTACCTCTTATTCGGACTCTGCGGGGCTATCGTGCGTCGGTTTCGATCTGGTCAGTCACCATACTGACAATCGGATTTCAGCCCGACTATACACCCTGGATCTGGGGCTGATACCATACTATCAACGATACCGCACGTTCTTTTACTAACATTCACTGTATCCTTATCAGCGTATCTGTTGTAGAGTTTTGTAGTTCATATTCCCTGTTCAGTACATTCATGATATTTTTGTCTTGCTCTGCATGGTTTCTCTTCGCATCCTCTTGGTTCACATACATATCATTCCATCTTCATACTTACCCTAGAGACGCTCTCTATATTCAACAATCCATGGGTGGCTTGGTCCACTCCATCCTTCGAGGCGCGCAAATGAGTCCGATATCACCTACATCCCGAACTTGTAAACGACCTGCCGACCATCATGGATCGCTCAACGTCTTGTCCAGCCGCTCATTCCCGCGAAACACAACATGACCGACGTCGCGGGCAAAGTGAGGCGGCAAGCGTGGATGAGGTCCCCTTTTCTTCTTTCGCTTGTGCTGAGACTCGGAACGGACTGCGCTTCTAGAGCCAGGGGCTGAAGCGGGCGCATCCGATGGCATCGGGTCATCTGTGGGTTGCTGGGCTTGCCCCGCCTCCGTGTCCTCGTTCGTCTGTGGATCCGAGTCGACGTGCATGATGCGAGGTGCGGGAATGCGGCGCTCTTCTTTACAGGAGAGGCACTGGTACGTGATGAGGTGACCATGCGAGGGCGAGTCTGTGCAAAGACAATTTGTATCAGCTCAGCGGTGCGCAATGGAAGGATGTGATTTCAGTGGCTCTATCACAGACCTTTGATGCGGACGGTCGCGGAGACGCCTGGAATCAAGGGGGCACTGCAGCGTTTGCAGATGCGACGCTTCACAGACGGATCCCTGTGCGTCGGTGATTGATGGATCGAAGGAGCGACGCGTCAACGAGAACGTGGGGGCCTCAGAAAACCACGCACATCTTCACGTTCGTCTTTTGCCCTACGATCTTCATCGTCTCGACGTAGCTCCGGGAGAGTTCCTCACAGCCCACCACACGCCGTTTCTTCTTCTTCCGTGTCGTCGCAGGACGTGACGGAGCAGTCGTCTGCTCGGTTCCAGCGCGTCCGTCGTCGGTTTCCGTCGAATGCGAGGCATCGTGGTGGTGGGCAGAGGGTGCGAGACCATTTAAAAGGACACTCGCTTGGTAGAGAAAGTTGAGTCGTTGGAGGATATCCCGGTTCGCCACGCTCGTCGGGTTGGGTATCTCGTCCTTGTTCTTGTCCTTGTTCTTACCCATCGCTCGACGGTTTCAAGGTACTACGGGCCGGAGTCGAAAAGTGCCAGTGATTGCCTTATCGAGTCGACTCTTGTATACTTGAAACCAATTATACCGCCGACCTTAGCTCAGTTGGAAGAGCGCGAGACTGTAATTGGTTAACGTTCATCTTGAGGTCGCCTGTTCGAGCCAGGCAGGTCGGATTCCTTTTTCTTCTTCCTTTGTTGACGCTCGGCCGCAATATTTATGTTTCAGCGAGAGCCATACTCCTACCGAGACAATGTTCACTCGTACGTCCTTCTAACCTGTATCCGTTCGACGATCATCCCACCGGTGTCTTGTTCACTCGCTCGTGTTTCTGCGTTTCAGCTCTCGGCGCCGTTGTTCACTTGCACATTTTCTTCGTCATGACGAGGCTTCACGGTACGTAACTTGTACCGACCTTAGCTCAGTTGGAAGAGCGCGAGACTGTAACTGGATAAAACATCTTGAGGTCGCCTGTTCGAGCCAGGCAGGTCGGATGCCTTTTTCCATTTCTTTTTCCAGGCCTAAAGATGCCTGCATGATCGCAATGCACTCTGTCCGGAATCTACAAATTTACTTGCTCAAGCTTCTCTATCGATAAGTCACGAAGATCCGAAAAGGGGAATGGCTCATCGCCCTGCAGAGTCGATAAAGCATGGGCGGTACGATTGTCAGAAGTCGTCGAGTGTGCCATGGGTATCACTTCCTCTGCGTTGACGCCTCTTCCTCTTTGTCGTCATCATCAACCTTGGAATGACAATGGAATCGGAGCTCTCCTCAGGTCCGCCATGACCTTCCTCGTCTTCCTGTCGCATCCACGCCTCGTCCTTGAGATCAAACCCTCGTGTACTCTCTTCAGAAACCCCTGCATTGTAAGTCTGAATCTGGGTCGAGCGTCATCCCTCCGAGACCCTCTCTGGCGTTGTCTCCATCGCTAAGGCCTCACCGGCACCTCTTTCTTGCGCGACGAACGTGCTGCAGGAGCGCTGGAAGTGAAGGCGGTTGGACCCCAGTTCGTTTCATCACCATCATCCTCCTCCAGTCCTGCTCTTGCAGCGTCGTGATCCGGCATGGCATACGCCTCGTCCTCTCCTCTGTACTCTCCCTGGTCCTCGCCTGCAATGATAGACGTCAGCACGACGTCTGGGGCAGCTTCACGCGCGGGACGATCCCAAACTGAAACATTGGCTGCTCATTGCACGCAGCGGACGGTAGGGACAGCGGGCGTAGGCGAGTGTGGGAAATTGAGACTCCGCGCCCCAACCCCGAAATTTCTCACACCGATTAGACAAAACCCCTATAGTACGAATCAAACTGTGCTAGCATGTCTTCCACTACAAAGAGCACCAGTTCTCCCGAATCCCCAAATCCCAGGCCATCAAAACGCATAAGGGAGGATGCTGAGCACGGAGTTCCCCGGTTTGACGCAACACCATTTGACGCTGCCGAACTGGAGATGGCCATCGAAGATGATATCCCAGATAATCCTGCAGATCCGAGGTCTTGGGGATTGTTGCAATTGGCGTTCCTCCTCATGGGGTTTGTTGAAGGTTCAATGGGCGTCTTGGACACAAAGTACGAACATTTAAGCGCTGCCAGGGAAGTCCTGAAAGCCCACCCGGAGTTACGAGATATCCTCGTGACAGCTTGGAACAAAAAAGAATATGATCGTGTTCTAAACCTCAGTACGTCCCTCCTCATCTTCTGTGACAGTTCCTAGCGAAGTTCATGAGCCACTCCACAGATATACTTCGCGCTCAATCCACTGTTGCTTCCGGCCCCACCTCCCGTTCCGACCTCAGTGATCGTGTACAACGGGAGTTACTGTCTGCGTTGACGCGACCTTATCAAGGAATTGCAGTCGATGCTTTCTATGAATATCTCGAGCAGAGCCATCGTGACTATCTGGACGAAGGGTTCCCCAAACATTATGCCAAATTCTGTTCCATTGTGCAAAGCTCTGGAACGGGAAAGACGCGCACCATCTTAGAGGTACCCAGTTTTATCATTCAACCTTTCGAACGAATACTTACTTCTTATCCATAGCTTGCTCGCAGGGGTGTCTTAGTGTTGTACATGAACCTCCGACCAGACACGGACAAATCTGGGTTTCCTCTTCGCGACGACACGCCCGCGTCAATCCTGACTGGAAATTGTAAATCAAAGACGCAATATTCGATCCAGTGCTGTGTCTTCTTTTCCGCCATTTTCAAGCTCATTCGAGACGACCTACTGGAGCGGCTGGAACGCGATGGGACTGCAGCCGTCGAGAACTGGAACAAGGATATGTGCCAGTTAAACTCATCATACCGTGCTCAGTTTTTCCAGCGGTTGCAGAGCACATATGATCAGGTAGGCTGGGTGAACCGTATTACCGACAGCTACTGAATTTAATTGGCAGATCAGGAACGAATCGAACTTCAATCGTGGCGCCGGCGTGACACTAAGCCTCCACTATTACACGAGATTGACTGAAGTTTTATACTCTGCCTTTCCCGATACGAACAGGCATCATCCCAAGTTGGTGATCGCACTTGACGAAGCTCAATCACTCCGTGGGGGGGCAAGCTTCCGTCGTTTGAAAGTAATTTCCCAGGTTATCAAGAAATATTCTGCACCGCGCTGCTCAGACGCTGTATGGGTGGTATTCGTAGCGACGACATCGAAAGTCGCTGATTTCCAGGCGTCCCCACAAACTTGGTGTAGGTACCCATCCCACTTCTTTTCTGTCTTGCTAACAAATGCGACAGTTAGCTCCTCTGCTAGAGTGTCACCCGATGGTGAATCATTTTTCCCGCCATTTTGCCAACTGGGATGGGATCAACATGCCCCTGCCCTTGGCACAGTTCCGCCGACTGAAGTCGCGAAATTAAAGCATATCCTGCGATATGGTCGCCCTCTGTGAGTTTCTCCCTCCCGTGCTAAACATTATTTGTGCGTGGGGTATTGACCGCTCGCTGATAGATGGGTGTCGCTACAGGGAACGTTCCTGCCTAATGCAATTTTTGATCTCGCCTTAAACAAGCTGATTGGGACCCCATACCAAGGATCAGATGATCGACATGCGCTTGTGGTCCTTGCGCAGCGATTCGGTCTCGATATCTCCTTTGGTCACCGGGAAGCTGCTCGCTTCATCCAATCTACTGTGGCCAGCCACATGCGAGTCTGTATTAAAACAACCGAAGATCGCCTCTGGAGCTACACCACCTACCCATCGGAACCCTTCTTGTCGTGTGCCGCTGCACATTCGATGCATGGAACCAAAGGCTCGCTGAAAGCTACACTGCATACCTTGAAAAGAAATGTGGACAATGGAATGATCGACATCCGGAAATGCGGCGAGCTGGTTCGCCGATTGTTCTGGCTGCTTGCCAAAGATTTTTTTGTGACTCGCAACAACAACAAAGAGGATCTCGTAGGGGATGGGTACGATGCTGAATTGGTTCACTGCCGCATGGTCCCTGTGATCCAGTTTTTCGAGTTTCTGTTCGGCAATAATTTCTGGGGAAAATGCAAGGATGGCGCTGGTCCCGATGCCAGGGAAGCTTTCAAGGATGCATACGTGAATTTCTCTCACTGGATTTCCATGGGTTCCTTTATTCGACGAGACGATGAGGCGACGGAGGATCAATTGGAGTAACTTACTTGCTTTCACATTTCTATTCCATCGCTGATGTCACATGCAGCCTGAACGAATGGACGATGCGGCACTGGCAGCGAACATGTGCTGTTCAGTGTTGCCATGATCAGCCGTCTATCAATAAAGTCATTCCCATCTATTTCAAGTCTGCGAATCCCGGACCCGAAGGCGTAGATTGCGTGTCGCAAATCCTGATATCCGACATGGCTCACACAAGCGAGCAGCACGATGCGCTGAGCAAGATTCAGAGGAGTGACCCGACCATCGGCGGACAAGAACATCGCTCGAACCCTCTCCCTTACATTGCGATCGTAGCTGACCTTTGTCTGGAGGACACGGGACTGGAATCAGTCACCTTCCCTTCCCAGGCCTCTACGCGAACGCTAAGCGACGCACGGTGCCTTCGTATCCACGCTCGCGGTCTCGGCAAGAAGTCTTTTCCATTCTTTAAGCACTACCCTGAGGTGCTCAAAGCCTTGAAAGACCTGCTTGAACTGGAGGCGACACCCCCGCAATCAGACCGACCGCTTGCAGAGTCTTTGATGGATCAGGTGGAATACGGGAGCTCTAGTGAAGTACGACGCATGCCGCCATGGGAACGAGGAGCAAGTCGTTAGAGTCGTTGTAGAGATGATGGCGCTCTCTTGTGCGAACGAATCACTCAAATTGGCGGAGTTTGTGCAGGATGGATGCATAGTGCGCAGTGGACACTGGAATCATGAGTTTCAAAGTACCTTGATTTCCCGCCATCAGATATTCCTGTGTACGTAGATACGTCACGAGTCGATGTCCTTGATATGAAACCACCAGTTGGACGTCTTATATTGCAGGCTTTCTAAAAACGAGTGCTGGTAGACTTGGCAGTGCTACAACACCTCAACTTCTCGCGCTTGCCCGCGACTACATCGCACCTCACATATTCGTTCGATTTTTGCCATGCTCTTCTGCTGCTTTGCAAAGTGGCTTTTTCAGCATTTTACCGCCCTTTTTAATGTTCAGACGAATCGAAAAGCAACCAAATATGATTGCGTAATCGCCGCCTTTCTTCTAGTTCCACACACCCATCCACTTCTACTTTTTGCTTCTTCCGATACTCCTTGCATCACGGATCTATGCTGGTAGCCACTCCAAAAAATCGGGAGTAAAGTAAGATAGAATGATGGTAGCGCCTGGACAACCATCAGAAATCCAGTGCAGTGCCGAGATGTAAGGAACGATGCTCACCAGCTCTGACCATGCTCTCCGTGGTCTCGAACGCCATCGCCTTGAGGTCATACACGCCGGCCCTTGCGCCCGCGTGAACCATCGCGAACTCCCCGCTCACTTGGTAGCAGGCGATTGGGAGGTCCCCAGCAAGCTGGGTCGCATCGGCGATGATGTCGAGATATGGGAGCGCGGGCTTGACCATGATGACGTCTGCACCTTCGACTAAGTCACGTTGCTATTCATCAATCATTGATCAGCAATCAGCCAGATTGAACAACGAGATGCCCACGATCGCACGCCTTGCGAGGCCCTTGGCGGTAGGCGGGAGCTGATAGCACTTGCGATCCCCAAACGAGGGGGCGCTCCCTGCAGCATCTCTATAGCGAACACGTGACGCATTGGACGTGGGTGTATGCGTTGGATCGCTCACCTGAAAGGACCGTAGAGCCCGCTTGCGAACTTGGCGGAATAACTCATGAGGGTGCATCGGTTGCCGAAGCCGGCATCGATCAGGCTCCTTTTTATTGCTCGAATCCGACCGTCCATCATATCGCTCGGTGCAACACAATGTGCGCCTGCGCGCACGTAGTTGAGCGCGACCTCGGCGAGGCGTGCAACGGAGGGCTCGGTGTCGATCGCTCCATCGGAGTGGAGAAGTCCACAGTGACCATGCGAGGTGTACTCACAGAGACATACGTCACACGCGATGTAGAGCGCGGGGAAGAGAGACCGGATTTTTCGGATAGCTTGGATGACAGGTCCTTCGGGATCGTCCGCTGGGGTTCCACGGTGGTCCTGGGAGAGGAGGGGAGGGTATCAACGTTCGTCACGGCGACGTGAAACGAGAGCGCGTACTTTCTCACACTTGAAGGGGACACCGAAGAGGATGACGCTGGATAGACCTTTCTGGACGAGAGGTCCGAGGAAGCTCTCGAGTTTGTTCACTCCCCAGCGGCGTTGACCGGGGAGAGAGGGTATATCAACGCTGGCGTCCGGATCGTCTGTGATGAAAATTGGATAGATGAACATGGACTTTGTGAGCTGACGACGAGATTGCCATGAGCGGGAAAGAGGGTGTTGGTACCCTCCCTGGAGGATGGACCTGGTGTGGTGACTCGTTGGATTTGTCCTGGATGAATAAGGTTTTAAAAGGTGTGCTCACGAGATTTCCATGTCTAGAGAAGTGTTTCGTGGTCGTGGACGAGTCCGATCAAGCTTGTTTGGTCCCGCGGTCACTGACTCAGCCGACTCCATCCCCGGTCGGGAACTGATGACAGATCTCACTTTAAAATTGACAGGTCTGTTCACTGTAGACACGTAGAACAATCCGGCTGAGGAGATCGGAAAGGTCAATGCAAGGACGCTTTGTCGCGCCAAAGCAGACAATTCTATACTCAAAACTCTATGGGTCCACAAGAACGCAACCATTCCGATCCGATCATATCCAAGGAACGGCCATCTGGTTGACTCAGGATGGCCAAGGAAACGGAGGAACGATGTTGACATGACAACTGTAGGTCCCAGTCCCGTCGTCTCAGAACCCCGTAGGTGCGACGGGATTGCATACAGAGACACTTTCGGGCGAGTGTGTCAGCCGGTTAGAGACAATTTATTTAATTTTCGCGAGTACGTACATCCGCACTGTCTGCGGGGTACTAGAACAAAGGAAAGTCAAGGACAATGGATGAGTTGAGACAAAAAGCAGGGAATGATAATAATTGTTGCTTGGACAGTAACGAAGACTTCGAAACAGAATCGCCGCTGCCACTGCTCCGACAAGGCAAAGACCTGCGAGATTTTGACAGGGTGGGACATTTCGGTAGCCTCGTGTAACGTTGACGGAGACGTGGGCGGAATCAAATGCTACGATCACGTGATCTTGTTGAGTCAGGTCCCACGCGTGTCTGGATTTGCCTTAAACACGCGACCATTTGACACTTCTCGACGCTTCCCTTTGTCTTCCCCTTCCTCATCGACGGCCACGACGACGACGACAACGACCAGAACAACAACAACACTTGATAAATTATTCCAGGTCGTCGATGTCAGCGGTCATCTACTCATCACCACCACAACCGCAGTATATTTCTGTATCTCCTCGCGACATGACACCAAGCTGCCGCGCAGCTCACTACTCCACACCGCCCCGCTTTCAGGCCGACACAAGCTCTACTCCCTCCTACGACTCCCCCATGTTAACCCCGTCCCCGCTCAGGCGAAGGCCCTTCTTTCCACCTCCACGGGACGACCCGGAGCAGGACGACATCTTCCTTCAATCGCCCTTCAAGTCGCCGCCCCCAGTGCACCACCTATACCCTCACCGCGTACATAAAAAGCCTGTACCAATCGATGATGACGAGGGCAGCATCTTTCTGTCTCCCTCCACTGCAGCAACTTCCCCATTTTTCCCTCCCCCATCCTCACAGCCACTCCGCACACCTGTTAAAGAGGATCTGCGCTCAAAAACTCAGTCTATTCTCAAGTCCAGGCAGTCCGCCTTTCCGACCTCAGCCATCGCTTCCTCTGCAGTCGGTACCAAACGCAAATCATCGGCGCAATCAGGTGGCTTCTCAACCCCGCTACGGCAGCCCGCTTCCACACCCTTGTCTATCTCTACCGCAAAGGCAGATCCTGCTTCGGGAGTCGCATTTCATCGCCTCGCCCCTCTCCCTGCGCTCCGGTTCGGCACCCGCACCCCGCAGACAAAGGCCGAGACCGAAGCATATCTCAAAGGACAGGCCGAGACGATGAAGCGACTGCGCATTCGCGACATGGAGAACTCGGATGAGGATTGGGGTGTCATAGAGGACGACGACTCGGCATACGAGGCAGAGGAGCGGAATGAGATGGTGGTTAAGAAGTCCTTCTCGGCCAAGCTATCCCTTTTGTCGCGTCGGTCCAGGAATCAGTTGCACAGTCCTGGAAAATCTCTCACCATCAATGCCGTCCCCCAGAAGGGCACCGCCCTCGACGAGGTCACCGAGGCAATATCGCCTGGTGGGCATATCCTCAAGAGGCGGGCACGCTCGAGACCTGTATCTCTAGAACTCCTCGAGAGCGTAAATCAAACACCATCACCCTCTGCTTCATCTCCAGTACGTCTCCTCTTTCACTAAACGTCCGCCGAACTAAATCTGTTTGTAGCCCAACCCATCAAGTCCCAAGCATAGACGTTCATCAAAGCCGCCACCAGTCTCTTTCCCGTCAGTCAACCGGAATCGAGTCTCCGCTATCGAGTCATTTCCTCATTCAGCAAACGACTCTCCAATACCCCGTAGACGACTCACCGGTAGTAGTGGGCCACATCCTCACTTACAAGCAAGCTCAGACTCTCCTCGTCAACCAATGACGCGTCTCGCCAGCAATAGCTCCGCCTCCGTCTTCTTTGGACCATCCATTCCCCAAAGTGCTTCCAAGACACGGTCACGGACAGCATCCAATGCTACCGCATCTGCTGTGAAACCCCGTGCCAATGCGCATATATTGGCACCAAACAGACATAGCTACGGGGGACCCGGCGGCGAGACGATTGCAACGTTGCTCTGGCGCAATACTCTCAACATACCATCATCGGATTCTTCTCCTGCTCCGTTACCTCATGGCAGCCACGACGACGAGGACGACATGTTCTTTGAGCCATGTGATCCACCGGAGACCTCGTTCGTGTTCAACGTGACCGAGGGTACGCCTTCCCCCAGATCAAAGAACGGAAAGAAGGGCAAGGATATGCTTCCATTGAAATATAAGCCTCGTGATTCAGGTGTCGCCTTGAGTGATGATGAAGATGCCACAAATAGCGCAGGGACTTCGCTCTCGATCATGCCACATAACTCGACGTCAGCATCTTCTCTGAATTCAGATGTCGGAGATGACCTTATTACGCCAGGCGTCATGCCCAACCTTGATTCTGGTTGGCCGGCCGCTTTTATCATTAGTGGATCAGACGACGGCTTACGAACGAATCACGACGGTGTTGACATTGACGCATTCATCCTTCGGACCCTTGCGGCGGGCGGCAAACCCTCGGCCGAAGGATTAAAGAAGCCACCAGGCACCCCGGTCAAGAAGCTCAAGAATGCACACCTCGGTGGCAACAGGCCCTGGCAAAGCGCGGTGGCCAATAGAGTTGGGTTCAACTTTGGTGGCTTGGACCTCGGAGCGGCACCCGCGGGCAAAATGAAGAACGGCCCCCGCAAGAGCTTGCCTGCAGCGTTTCCTGCGCTCGACCCCAAGAAGGGCTTGGACCTGCAAGGTTCTGACGAGGACGATGAAGAAGAGAACAGCCCAAGTGCTAGGAAAGAACTGAACAAGTACGAGGGTCTTGGGATCGGCCGGCCACCTATGTCGTCTGGACCCGCTGGGCCTGTCGAACGCACACGTTGGCTGATGCGCCGGAGCAGCAGTGGGGCCTTCTCGAACGGCAGTGAGGCCTCCCTTACCACACCAACGCGGCGTAGCAAAGGTAACTTCCGTCATTGAATTCTAATCAGATCTACGAACTGGTTTTTGACGCGCACATATGATCTAGATTGGCCCATGCATCGGCGCGTTCCGTCACATTTATCCCCGAACGCCATGGTGCACCTTGACATACCTTCGGAGAAACCTGGTTCTCGCTCCTCTTCAAATAGCTCTGTGACCACGGTGAATTCGCCAACGCTCGTACGGCGCCAAGGACCTGGTTTAATGTCACAACGACTGCCTGTCTCGCCCCTCCAACAGGGTAGACCCGCGGCGAACGACAAGCTGGGCCACTTCGACCAGGAATTTGTAGAGATCGATCAAATCGGCAGCGGCGAATTCGGCAAAGTCCTCAAAGTCCGATCTAAGAATGGATCATCATCTTCTGACGAGGTATGGGCTGTCAAACGGTCTAAGCCGTTCGAAGGCCCCCGTCACCGGTATGAGGCACATTTTTGCTTTTAATATCCGCATGATTTATTTTTGTGTTTTTGTCGTGTTAGACTGCGCTTGCGCGAAGAGGTGGACATCTTGCAACATCTCACCACGGGAGGTCAACATCCAAATATTCTCGCATATATTGATAGTTGGGAAGAGGACGAGGCGCTGTTCATTCGTACTGAGCTCTGTGAGCTGGGAAACTTTGCCCACTTCCTGTGGGAGTATGGCAAAGCGTTTCCTCGTCTGGACGAGCCAAGGGTATGGAAAGTATTTGCGGACTTAAGTAATGTGAGTGGGACGTGTGGATTGGATTGGGGTATTACTCATGTTGTTTGCTCTGCAGGGTCTCCGGTTCATCCATGAGTCAGGTGTCATCCACTTGGATTTGAAGCCGGCAAATATCTTTGTAACCCAAGAAGGTCGCTTCAAGATCGGTGATTTTGGAATGGCGTCCCTATGGCCTCGAACGAGGGGTGGAAGCCCACTCGGTGTTTCGCTGGGAGGGTTCGAACGGGAAGGCGATAAAGTGTACTTGGCTCCTGAGGTCCTGCAAGGGACCTACGGTACGGCTGCCGACATCTTCAGGTATGAGTTCGACTGTCAGCTGTCAATCGTTCACTATATCTTTATTGAACAGTCTCGGCATGACAATGCTAGAAACGGCGACAAACATTGTTGTGCCTGATCAGTAAGTAAAACTGTATCCGGACGCCCGCGGCTCTGTCGGTGAGCTAACGGTGCCTGTTTGTTTGTAGGGGAGACGGGTGGCACCGCCTGAGACAAGAAGATTTTGGCCAAGTGGACCTGGACAGCAGCCCGGAACTGTTCACCCTGATCAAGAGCATGATGAGGACGGATCCGGTGAAGCGCGTCGATATCCAGAGAGTGTATTCCCACCCTACCGTGCGCAGGGTACGTCTTGCGATGGAGCGAACGTATGCAGAGGCCAAGGCGACGGGGTCTAGTCTATTTGCCACGTCGCCCTTGGCGGGTGTTCCGGAGACGTTCTTGGAAGAGATTCTCGGGCGTCGTGCTATCGTACCGGATTACGGGGGCGATGTCGCGATGGACCTGAGTCCGTGATGTCGGTGACTTGATGTTTTCTCGCCTTGCTGCTTCTGCTCTGTTGGTTCCTGCCAGAGGGCGCCCGTCCATGCCATTCATGCCATTTCATGCTATGCTAAACACGTCAAAACGCTTCACCTCCATCTTGGATATTGTAAAAAAGGAAAGGATTTTATGGCTTTTCCTCTTTTATGCGACTTGTAAATGTTCTTGGGACATTGTTGGCTACTATAACATTATATTTTCTAGGGATGATATCTTTTTTTTTCTCATTTTTGCTTGAAATTCCTCTGCCTCGCTCCTCACTTGACATATATGCAACAGCGGTCCCCCCTCGTCTCGTCATTTTTTCTCTTCAAAACCTCAATCGGCATCTATGACTGGTCTCAACTCTACAATCCATCTCCATCCGTCGACTACCCCATAAACTATACCGCACAGTACGTACTGCACATGGCAATACATTTCTATTGAACATTTCTCTGAGGAGCGTCATGCCACCTCTTCTTTTTCGCCTACCATGAGATCGAATCCCTTTTGCGTTTCCTTTTTTTTTCTCGTGGTAAAGTGCTGGTGGTTTTTCCTTTATATGTTGGCGTACATTACATTTATGAATCATCACGACGGTGATTTTTTTTATTGTAGTTTTTCTGTCCGATCTTTATATACATGCGTGCGTATATGCTACATACCAGTTGTGATTTTTTTTGCGTGTCTTGGTGGCGACCCGTGCTTGTAAAAGCACCGATCCCGTGTATTACTTATCGGTGGGCGTCTCGGGAAGCCAAGGACGGCGGTTGTCAGATGCATGACGTTGATAGGCTGGCAACCCGTGCTCGTGACCTCCGTATATCGGTGAACGCTGTCAACGGGGATGAGATTTGCGAAATCACCCACCCCGTGTGTTATCGGTGGGCGTCTCGGGAAGCCAAACGACCATTAATGTAAGCCAAGGACGGGGGTTGTCAGATGCGTGACGTTGATAGGCTGGCCAAGGCATGGTTCGAATCCGAAAAGGAAACGAGGTTACCAAACGGAGAGGGAGAAGGTGGACGAGTGCGCCCGGGGCGGGTTGCCGATTTGACAGGTGGCCGCGGCTGCGGGACACGAAACCGGGTGAGTAATGTGCGGAGGGGGGGTGAGATTCTCCCGTGCCGTGCCATGGATCGATTGGATTTGATAACCTCATGACACGTATCGGAGGGGGGGGAGGGAGCCTCGAACGTTCTGTGACGCCGCTCGGACGCGATTCGGATATTTGTCGGGCCAATCCGTCCGTTCATGCGCGTTAAGAAGTTGATGGATCACGGTGCGTGGAGTTCACACGCCGACGAGGAGCCTTTCAGCCTAGTTTGGAACGAGAGAAGCTGGAGAGGGGGGGTAAAACGTTGCAGTGCACACGGGTGACTCCGATAGAGAAGAACTTGCTGCGTTCGAATTTAATAATACACGTAGGTCAACCCGCGACGCAGGTTGGGTGCAGTGCAAGAAGCATTTGGATGGGTTGAGATCCAGGTTCGGGAGAGAGAGAGACGGTTGAAGTTGTGATCGGCGATTAGCTCGATTGGGATTTTTGGGATTTTGCAAAGGACTGTGATATTGGGATTGAGGATAGGGAGAATAGGGAAAGGGGGGCAGTGTAGCCTAGCCGGTCTCGAAGGTAGGAATAGGTGTGCAGGGTCCAACAGTGCCTGTCGAATTGGGAGTTGTGCGTTTCGAGGGAGAGTGGCGATCTGACCGGCGATTTGCATACTGCGGCAAAGGGACTTGAAGGGAGGCGCAGTGGGGACACGTGTATGTAGTTATCCGAGGAGGGAGGAAACCCCAGGACGAAGGGGAGATCAGTATGGGAGAATCGGGGTGTACACGCGCAGGATATTTTTTAGCGTCGAGGATCTGGCAATTGGAGATCCACGGGAGTACTCAGAGAGGGGAGGGGAGGAGGAGATATATGTATCAATATTATTCCTTGGGAGAGGCTGAGTCGATCGCGATCGAGCCGTTGCCAGGTCTCACTGCCACCCTCGGTCGGGGCAGATCTCTTTCGGTTCCTCAAAAAAAAAAAAAAAAAAAAAAAAAAGTTCAGGGTTCGACGTTTTGTGTGAATGAACTTATAGCTATAAGTAAGTTCGGTCCCTGGCAAGATCCCTCTGTGGACATGTCCGACTTTCCGTCCCACTCACACTCTTTGTTGTACCCCGTACACATTCATCTCCCCACACTTCCACTTCCTCCCGCTCAACCTGCACAGCACCACCATCATCACCACCACATGGACCCTCCCCAGCCAAGGTATCCCAGTACTTGCATTCCTTCCTTGATGCCCCCCGGAGTCGACCCCACGTCTGTCGATTTCAGGACATTCTTCCCCTACATTCCAAACGAAGTCAAGCATAGGAAGAGAACTTCCAGACACCAACTCAAGGTCCTCGAAGACGTCTTCCGCAAGGACACAAAGCCAAATGCTGTACTCCGCAAAAAGCTCGCGGCAGAGCTCGAGATGTCCCCCCGCGCTGTACAGGTACGTCCTCCTTCCTCCACTGTTCCCCTGACGCGCGCTCATCCTCTTCGTCGCGCCCATCACAGGTCTGGTTCCAGAACAGGTACTTGTCACCACTCCCCGCCACTCCTCCTCTCACACCCTCTCCTACAGACGCGCAAAGGAAAAGGCCCTCCGCAAACGCGTCTCCTCGTCCCTCGACCAAGAAAAACTAACCGATCCGCCACTGAAAATGTCTTCCCAGTCCAGGGACGCCTCGCCAAACGACTCTTCCAACTCCTCTACCGCGACGGAGAAGCCCATCATCCACCCAGACGACGATCTTTCCTCGGGCGCGCCGCCCATCGAGCCTTCTCCCAGCCCCGTCCTCAAATTGTCTGATTCTCCTCCCCTCCCTGTATCGCCCCTCTCACCATGGCCATCTTCCTCGGGCACACCCACCGATCTCCCTCCTCATGTCCGCCTCTCGCCCATGCTCGATATCAACTCCCCAGATTCTGACCTCTACAACACGCGACGTGGTTCCTTGCCGACCATGCCCTCACAGCTGCTCACGGGTCCAAACATGCTATCACCCCCAATCTACTATCCGGACCGACGTAAATCGATGGACGGCAACCTGTTCCGGCTAATGAACCACCCGTTTGCACGCTTCGCCAAGGAAAAAAACGAGGCGCTGTATTTGCCAAAATCTCCACTTTCGCCAGCTGGCTCTACGCCCGCCCATTTGACGCGTTCGGCGCACGGCGTTGGGCCTATCCGCAGCAACGGATATTCACATCCGCGGCCCACGCTCTCTCACCGTGCCTCCGAACCCCACGTCTTCGCGTCTGCACGAACACCTTTCCCTCTCGTCCCCGAAAGCGGCCCACCCTCTCTCCAAACACATCCAGGTCCCTCTCGCAGGTTCCCTGATAACCGTCTATATGCCATCACCTCTCGCACCCTCTCATCTCCGATTCCTGGACCTCTTCCTACCCCAGATTTCCAATTCGGCGACCCTTCGTCTCCTTCCAACTCGTCTCCCCCTTGCGAGGTCGATTCACCGCCCGTATCCTTGCAGTCCCCTGATATCGCCCAGCTGCATCGGTGGTCGTTCCCAAGATCGCGCGAGACGGATCAGGATACGGAGGACTCGGGCAGCTACAGTGCTATCTCGAGATTCGGATCTGTTGCAAGCATCACTGGAAGCGACTCGAGCGCGATGTATTCAGACGTTAGCAGTTGTGTAGCGGTCGATCACATCGGCTTCGATGCATCCACCAGGCGGGGATCTTGGTGAGCGTTAGTTCATGTTTCTGCTGGCGCTGATGGGACTGACGTACGATCGGTCATAGTGCGTCTGGGCACTATCTCGAAACCCGGTTATCCGCGCTTAATGTGTCAAGTCGATCAAGTCAGGGTTCTATCAACGAGGCACAGATGAACGCGGCCCTCGCCTACCGGGACAAACTGCAACAAGACCCGCCCGAGGCGATCGGGGGATATGTTTCTCCCGCATCTACGGCATCGCCTGGAACAAGCCCGCTTATTCGGCAAGCCAAAGAGTCTGCGCCCTCTGGGCTGCGCAACGAAGGCATCTACGAGTACAGTCCTGTAGGCGATTTCGTTTCCCCTTGCGAGCCCGCACTGATCGCTCATTGCCTGCCTCCAAGCTTTCACAGGTTCCGGAAAACGAAGAGATCTCAGCCGCTCGCCGCGGAAGTATACGAACCTCGGAACCTCTTCCTCACATTTACGTTCAATCGCAAGGTTCCTACCCTACACCGGCATCTGAGGTTCGGTCATCCTCTGTTCAACCGGCTGTTCAACAACAGCACTACTCACATGGCGGTAATTTCATGCCCCCGTCAAGTTTTCCGCACTCCCCAGAGTCGCCGTTCCTTCCGCTTTCCGGATCCACGCCAACGGATTCCTCGTATGGACAACAGTACCCCCCTGAAGGGTCCTTCCCAAGAGCAGCGAATACCATGAGCATGCCACATCCCAACATGTCAAGGTACGCGCCGCCTGCGCAAGAATATACGTACGCGGCTGGCCATGGGCAG
Source organism: Leccinum barrowsii (assembly GCA_038092195.1). NCBI lineage: Eukaryota > Fungi > Basidiomycota > Agaricomycetes > Boletales > Boletaceae > Leccinum > Leccinum barrowsii. The sequence continues at coordinate 20,880 of JBBPPY010000080.1, forward strand.
GAACCATTCACATCCTTGCCCTGAGTTTGTTGGGGTCGCTGGCCGAGTCGAAGATAAAAGTGAACACCTGTTTGCTTGGCCAAGGCACCGCTCGATCTTCTCGCTATATATCGTGCCGTCGGGATCCGCCTTTTGGTGGATGTTTTGGTCGTCTGGGACCCTTTTTTTCCTAATTATCGTGTTCGATCTCATTTCTTGCCATTTCTTGGTCAACGTCTCTTTTCGTATTTTCCTTGTATTATTGTGTTCAAAATGTGACGCGCCGTTGGGCGTGCTGGTGGTATCGTTTCCAAACCCTCCTTCGTTAAATCGCGCTTGAGCTGCTTGCTATATTTGCTTCGTCTCGAGATTCGCTACTCCGTGCTATCTGACCCCTTTCTCGCTGACTCACGTTCCTTGTCCCTGCCCACTATCGCGTCTCTCATTTTCTCTCCTGCTTTCCCCCCTATCATAACCTCATATTAAAACGACCTATCTTTGTCAGTATCTTTTTCGCTCGTCATCACTCTCCTTGCCTCGTACATCTTGCCTGGTCCTACATCATACTTATTTCTCTTCTTTTGAAGAAATTATTACTCCTCATAATGTGTAACTAGCGTAATGCCGGTATATCTCTCTTTTTTTTCATTTTCGACTGTGTTTTATTACGTGTGGAATTGGAGTAAAAAAATTCGTGCCTCAATTTTTTCTAACAATTCTTTGTTTGTGGCTGAAGGCAAACCTAGAACGACAAGGGCCGGGACCGAACCAAAATGACAGAATTCGAAAAAGGACTTGGGCGGGGCTCGGGCTTGGCGCTCGGGCTGCCAGGCGAGGGGGGATGGGAGACCTCGGATTTTGAGGAGGGGGAAAGCGTTGTCCGGGTCGTGTCGTTTATTCTGGTGCATCCGGCTTCGCCTTCTCCGAACCGACTATCATATCTTGTGACCGAGGGAACCCGTTTTCGTCACGGTCAAACGTACTTTCCAGGAATCTTCTTCTTCCTCTTCTTCTTCGCTCATTCATATGCGCACGAACGCTGTCACAGATCCGATTCGGACCGCTGACTGAGCCCAGACTCCATATGGGGCTGACCTTCGATTCAGAAACTTCGTCACCGTGTGGTCCACATGCATGTTCTTGGGGTTCGTTCATTCATAAAAGTATGTTTTCGTGGTCGGCCGGCTCGCTCGCTCGCCGAGGGCCCGAACAACGGTTCTGATTCTTACTTACAAAGACAGGTCGAACGTGTATCATTTTTATATGTAAAATAATTATTCAACATGGAAACGAACGTTCAACGTCCAAGACTCGGATCGAAAAAGTACGAGTTTCGCCGTGAAGTTCTCCAGGAATCTATGCGAAGAAATCAAGGATAAGGCTTGAGAATAATATCAGGTCGATCTGCCACAAACAAACTCTACTACGACCACAGAGTTGACATGGGCGCTCCGAGGCGAGATAAAGTAACCAAGTTACGAGTTTTCCTGCAACGCCCCCCGCCGGCGGGACGCGCTGGCCAAGTGATAGCGTAAGTTACGCTCAGTATCATATGATAGTGAGTCGTCGTCGTGACGTTGTAACAATGTACGTGATATGATGTTTGTGACGTGACCTGATGTGACAACGTGACACGAAGTTCCGTAATTCCTAGTATTAAAAAAAAATAACTTGCGACGAAGGGGGATGAAAGAATGTACGGATGAACGGATGACACAAAGATACGATGTCAGCGGGTCCCTAACCAACAAGCTCTCGGAGTTGGACGGTTTCGAAACGTCAAAAAAAAAGCTCAAAGTTTGAGTCTCGTCTCCCCCTGTCGGAGCCGTGGGCCGTGGGGCCCGTGAGTGTGGTAGCACGTTCACCTCCACCAACAAAGTTTATACTCACGGCAAAAGCCTTGTGTGAGAACTTGAAGCGTGGACGTGGCACGGTGGAGTTGTTCAACGTAAACATCTCCACCATCATCGCCGCAGTGGCGTCCCAAAAGTTTGAGTTCCTCGGTGTCTTTTCATTCATTCTAGCCCCGCCTCTCCTCGGGCATAACCACTGTGGCTCGTATCACGATTGATACTGTCATCCAAAGGCTTAGCGCGCTTATCTCGCGGATGCTGTTGCTTCGGAGTCAAAAATTAACAGATGAAATGAACGAAGAGAATAGAGGAAAAATAACATTTTTGTTTCAAAAATTGACCCACCCGGTGCCCGGGCGGACTTGCCCAGCTTCGATCAACAGACACGCGTCGGATCGGAGCTACGCAAGTCGGCGCCCCATGGCGTTGAAATTTGTCTCGTACAACGTACCCCAGTCTGGGGCTGGCGTACGTGTGAGCTCGGTGAGTCGTGTCATGTCGTCGCAGTACATGAACGTCCCCAGGGTAATATAGATAAGGCCCCGGGGAGGGCGGGCCGAGGCTCTTCAAAAATTTCCATGGGCATAACCAAGCGCCCATTGACGCGAGTCGGGCAGGACAAACCCAACGATTGAAATTGAGCTCCCTTTGGACCAGACTTTGGAACAGATCAATGCATGCACGCGCGCCCACCGTCGGAAGCGGAAACACGACCCCCGCAAGAGCGCCCACCTTGCTATAGAGACAAAACCAAAAACAAGTGACATGGGAAGAAAAGAAATGAGCGGCGAACTGTTTGCTGAGATGACCTTCAACTTGAACCAACAACCTCAAGGATCCCTAAGGACCTCGTTGCGATCGGAAAAGGTCGTCCGACCCTTCGGACCGGATGCTGTAAGATCGCCGAACGGGAATAAAAAAAAGCACCTTCCAGCGTTTTCGACAACGTTGACAAGTATAGTACCGTCGCCTCGTCTCTCGTCGTTTTATTATGTACGTGACTGTACGAGAGTATGACAGGAAGAAACGCCATCGGTCGCACACGCCGGCCCGCTCGTCCCGAGCATCGATATCAGAGTTTCGTCCCATGCGGAGGAGGAAATGGTGGCGTCATGATTGGAGGGTGGAACAGTGGTTGAGCAGGCGGCGCAGGTGCAGGTATAGGTACGGGTACACTCGCCGCTGAGCCTGGCTCGCCCGGCCGTGTAAATTGAGCGTTCCTGTCCATCATAAGACGATGCACCTGTCGGAGCGCGTCAAGATAAGACCAAAAGTAACCGAGCGTGAACAGATCCGCCATGAAAGGTAAATGAAACCCAAACAGCCACAGGCTCATTGAGGCTGACAGATGGGCCTGCCTAATCCAAAAACGTCGGGTGGAGCCGAGAGACATACCTGCAGACGAATGCCATGCACTGCGTATTTCAGTGATCCCAGTTCTTCGTTCATACGCATGTTCTCGTTCGTGAGGGCAATGTCGTTGCGTCGTGCCAACGAATCAACGGATGCGGCTACTGCGGTGATCGAGTCTCGTAGGCCAACGAGGGAGCCCTCGAGGGTCGTGCTTAGATTCAAGGGTGCAACTGGCGTGAGTGGCAACGAGCGCTGCCCAGGGTGTGATTGCATATCCAGCAGGCCACCTGACATGCGGGCTGGCATATGACCTTGATTATCATAAACGACGTCAGACGGAGGGAAAAATGGAGCGACGGCGTCTTGCTCGGCATCGATCATATCAAATGGATCCATCGCTGCGGGTGCCTGGCCACGCCGAGGAATAATTCTGGAAAGTGAAGGTCCGGCGAAACCTTGGAGAGTGCCACCATCCGGAACATGGACGTGATGATCATAAGCGTCCGCGCGGCCTGTCCTCTGCACCTCGGGGCGATACCAGGGACCTAAAATTGTTTCGAACGACTGCATCTCGCGTTGCATCAGGTGCACGGTCCCCTCGAGCGCTTGAATCCTTTGTCTGAGAGCAGTGTTATCCGCGGAAAGAGACGAGACACGGGCGCCGTGAATAGCAAAGAAGCCCTTGATGGATTCGTACGGACAAGAAGGGATGTGAACCTCTGCAAGCTCGCGACGTGGACCGGCCCAGGAACAGCCGTTGTCAGCATGTGAGCAGGGAACAGTGACTTCCGAACACGAAGCAATGTGATCTTGCAAATTGGATCGCGCAAATTCTAACGCGCAAAAGGAGCAAGTCGCGGTCTTTGACGGACATGTCAAATTATGATCCTGGTTTTTCTGCTCAATCCAATAGATATGGCAGAAAGGAAAGGAACACGACCCACGGTCAAATCGGAGCACTTGAGCGAGGTACCACATCCGTCGCATTCGGTTAATCGATGGACACATGCGTCTGCGTGCTTCCCGCGATCCTTTCTCAGGATCATCTGGTCACAGCCCTCCTCAAAGCATGGTACTGTGACGTATTGGCATGCATCTTTCATGTGAGGTTCCAACAATTGCCGTTGACACGTGTGCGGGCAACCGGCAGACCGCAACGGACATTCTACAATGAGTTCGTCCACGAGCTAGACACGCGTGCCAGTCAGAAATGAAAGGCAAGGCAGTGGAAAAAGAAGAACTCGAGACGGACGTGTTTCACGATGGGATTCGCCGGTGCCAAATCCTCCGTTGACAAAGTAGAACGATCAATCGGGCAATGAGGTGAGTGTCTGACGGCTTCCACGATGCAGTCGTGACAGAAGGTATGCATACACGTCCTGGTGGTCGTTGGGTTTGTGAACGGAGCGCTGGATATACGTTGGGGCGAATCTGAGATTGAGTGACTCCCTCGTTGCAGGCTTACTCACTGGCAGATGCAGCAAATCTAGACTCAAATCAGTGAAATGAACGAAGAATTTAATGAACTAATCTCACCAAATTACTGTTTGGTGGCTCTACATAGTTCAACGAGGTCATCCTGCGGTGTGGCAATTGGCAAAGTTCAGTTCAGTGACGCCTTAAACATTTCAACTTTCCAAAAATGGTAATCAGACTCGAGTGATTTTACGTCAAGATGTACCCTACTAAATCTCGAAGTGTATTTCGATCTGAGTGTGCATGGAAGCTGTGCGACCTCGAGCCTCATTTCCGAGTCGTCATTACACCTCATCTCGTCCGACAACTATTACTGAACTACCAATGTTAGGAGGCATACTTGATTCCGCGGTCGTACGAGTAAACAGAGCGGCGCTGCGGTTGAGTGTAGGCATAGCTAACATCACCGCGATCCAACAACATGCTTGTTGTGGCTGCAACAATGTTATGATTGGCGCTCTTTTTTTGGGTCCTAAGGTGACAAAGGAATGATCAGGGACCACCTACAAACATGTGGCAATGATGAAGAAGCAGAATAGACGCAAGCACTCACATTCACTATTCAGCACCTTTCTGCGTGTCGCGATGAAATTGCCACCGCTTCCAAAATCACAGGCTAGAAGCCACCCCTAGTAACCTAACCATGGAAAGCGAATGCGGCTGTAGGCTTGATCCTGTGCCGTCCACTGCCTCCGCTTCAGCCACACACTTACCCCAATGAAATCATAGTGAAAGCTTGGCAGAGTTGGTGATGGCGTCGATTATCAGGCGGTTCGGATCATCAGAAGATGTTCAGGTTAACGAGCTGATGCTGATACCCGAAGCCTTGCATGTGGCCTGGCCTTCTCGACACGTATATTCGTCCACCATCACCTCTGCTCTCGTGGAGATCGCCGAGGTACATCCATATTTTCGTGTGTGCTGCGAGACCAAAATACACATGGAACGGGAACCATCAGCAGTGACGACAAATTGGACAAGCTGGCTGGAACCTACGTAAGGCAGCTGTCGCATCAGGCCTCAGGCTTCAGGACCAAACGCACATTGTCCCAGCCCACGGACAACCTCCATCAAATGACATTGATGATCATCTTCAAAAAATATTCACCACTGAGTCACCAGTGCGTTCCTGGAAATGTGCAACCGAATTATCCAGTCTGACACGAACCGTCAAACGCCGTCGCCCGTAATAAGGATGGGAAATTTGATGCACGATGCTGTACACCAATGATCGGCGAATAGCAGTAGTAGACATTCCTCCACATCACGGCGCGCGCGTGTGTTCGTTGCTAGACATAGGATATGATAGGACAGGACAGGACAGGACGCCGCGTGCTCGTGTCCATGATCGTGTCCGTGAAAGCGATAGCAACAGTCACGGAAGGTGGACATCCAATCTAGAAGCGGAACGCTCACACGCAAACAACGTGAACAGTGAGCAGAAGGGGAAAAGACCCCAGAACACGCTGAGAAACGGTCAACGGCCAGGGGGAGCGATGGGGGGAAATGATGGTGACGAACAAAGGGATAAGATCATATCAAGATTCGAACATAACCCTCTGCCGCTGAAAGACTCCACAATGGGATGGGAACGCGGCACGGTGATACGAGCTCAAGAGCATGTGTCGCTGATAGAGGGTAGAGAACGTTGTTTCTAGATCAGAGACCTGTCATGCCACATACATGGGCACGTACTTACTTACATACGTGAAAGAAGCGAACGGGAAAGTTAAGTTTGGCGAGCCAATGAAAAACGCTGGGAGAGTTTTACCATTGTAGGGTGGTAATATCGACTTCTGAGACCTGCTTGCTTCTCATGAGAGCGGGTATCTGCATGATTTGCCCCAGCGAGGGTATCGATGCTGTAATGTTTGCCGAAGAATTGTTGATCTGCTCTGCATCTCAACCGAGCGGATTTCCCTTGAAACCCATCGAACGACGAACAAGCTGAAGTGTCGCAATTATTTCAGAAATGCTCATAATGGCCAACAGCGAAAGGCGACAGCGAGAGGTCAGTGGATGGTAAAGACAGACTATACCCGAAGAGATAAGGCATTCCTTACGGTATCAGCTTGAACCCTGGACTTTCTCAAGAGACGGCCCACAACTGGAATTTTGCTCATCAGATTTGGACCCAAGGTCCAACACAGTTGAACGACTTGTACTTTTTCAGGGTGTGGGACGTACTATCTACTGAGAGTAGCTCGGTCCGCGCAACGTCGACTTCTCCCAGCGGAGATCCGCACCGCTCGATATAGCAAATACCCTTGACGCTTGAATATTCAGCATGCGAGGTGTGAGTTCAGTCGCATTTCCTTGCATGTGTTCCTAGAGTGGGAAAAAGTGGCTATGATCGATGACCGTGTACGAGCTTCTCCAGAGAAGCACCAGAGGCGATCTGAAACTCGTCCGTCCCGCTACTGATCATTTTCCCTCCCTTCTTCGACATTCGACCATGCGCGCGAACGACCTCGGTCATCCGTTTTTCCGCGTCGCCTGTACGTTCAGATATATCCATCTGGCGGCCCTGCTGACCCTTAGCTGAGCGAACAGATTTGGATGGTTTGGTTTTGGCAGCCTTGGAGTTGCCTTTCTTGCCATTGTCTGTGATGGCCCTCGGGGCTTCTCGAAGGGCAAAGGCCTTCGCCAGGTGTCCAATATGCAGATTACGGACGTGGAACATGTGCTTTTCGTCTGTTGGATGTGTGGAATAGGCCCGCATGTGTGAGAGGAAGGCCTTTCGTGCAAATTCAGAGTGCTAGACAGGCCTGGTGAGAAGCAGGACAGAAAAAGAAGAAAAAAAGATGCTAACTTCTTTTCTTCGTAACACCCACCGTTCGAAGGAGAGCTGTACTTCGGTGGCGCGGGCTTCGAACTCAGAGCCCTTGCCTCCGAAGCCTTTGCCCATTACGCGCTCGACACTCATTCCCTCGAGCGAGACGTTTGCCTTCCGGTCTTCGTCCGATTTTTTGACAACATCCCCTCGCATCTTCTCTTCTACCCATCTGACCCACTCCGATTCGCTCGGTGCGACTATGCTCCAAGCCTCACCTCCCTTACCTGCACGTGCTGTGCGTCCAACTCTATGCACGTACTCAGTCGCTCCACCTTCAGTGGGTAGGTCATATTGGATGACGGCACGCACGAGTGGCAAGTCGAGACCGCGAGAAGCGACTGATGTACACAAGAGGACAGAAGAGAACATGGAAAAATGCTTATTCTTGCCGGGCGTAGACGAGAAGCTGCGAAGAGATGCAAGACGGGTGGGAGTAGGGAGAGAGCCGTGAAGCCGATAGATATGCGTATCAGGGAGAAGTGGTGATTGGACGAATACCTTTTCGTCTTTCTTGATATTCTCGTCTTCCGAGGAGAGCTCATCACCATCGGTACCAGAGTCCCTTTGTCCAGAATTGTCTACCATTTTTGAACCGCCTAATAGATGCCAGTGGAAATCGACAGAGTCTGTGCAACTGAGGAACACGATGATTTTTGAACCTTTTCCTTGATTTTGTGCGAGAATGGAGCGTAGCAAGGCAACGAGCGCAACTAGCCGTAGCTTTAGAGGTACAACGACATACTTCTGGGCAAGTTGAGCGGGTGGGGTGAAGTTCTCCGTTGAAGAAGCCAGCGAAGAAGCGCCTTGTTGATGCTGAATCAGTTCTTTCTCGGTATCAAATGCTTTGATCATGATAGGGTTGACCAGCGCTGTCCCGGCCAATTTCTGAACGTCCTCACGGATAGTCGCAGAACAGAGTATAGTTCGTCTTCTGCGTTGCCAATCCCATCCACCGACTTCCAAGCTTTTCCCCTCGTTGACGGCCTGAAGGGCCAGTTTTCGACGCCCATCCAACCCATGTATGATGCCCTTGATTGTTTCCTCGAATCCAAGTTCCATTAGTCGATCCGCTTCGTCGAGCACCAGCCACCTGCATTTTCCGATGTTGAACGAAGACGTATTCTGCAAGTGGTCAAGCAGCCGTCCCGGGGTCGATACAAGTATCGGGATACCTTTCCTCAAGCGTGCTTTTTCATGAGTTCGCGTTGCCCCGCCCGACAGCAAGCCTGAAACGAGCCAGCGGGTATATCGTGTCGACGACTCAGCGTCGTCGGTTTCGTCGTCGAGTCGGAGTTTTAGTGTAAGGAGGGACTCGAGGACGTCAGAGATTTGTTTCGCGAGTTCGCGGGTAGGGGCGATGATAATAGCGAGTGTACCGATAGACCGGTCGATGTAGGAGTGGGTACTCAGTGGAAGAAGGTCATGGATGATAGGAAGGAGGAACGACAAAGTCTTCCCTGACCCTGTCTGGGATTGGATGAATACGTCCCGATCTGCCATGTCTTCAGAGGATGGATTGGTGAACACGGGAAGGGCAGCTCGTTGGATGGATGTGGGTTTTGTTACACCCATTTTAGACTCTAGGTGGGAGACCAGAAGTTGATGAAGTCTGAGTTCCGAAAATCCGGAGGAGGACGCAAGCGGGGCATTGCTGGGCTGAGAAGGGGCTTTTGGGACAGACTGGGGCTCTGGGGCATCAACCTTGGGATTGTGCGAGAATAGAGACGATATTATCTGATCCGGAGGCTTAGGCGGTCCAGCAAGCCGATTCCTTGCGGGCACAGCGCCTCGAACCACTTGATCATCCCGCCGGGCCCGCTTTGCCGGCCGGGAAGAGTCGAGTTCCTCCACGTCGAAGCCGTCATCCAGAGCTGGATCTGAATGAACCTGACCTGCAGACGCTGATCCCTTTGCTGTCCGCTTCTGCGCTCGTTTAGTCTTTAACCTGTAAACGCCCGATAGTGAAGATGACGTTTTTGGCGCGTCACAATGGGATCTCACCTGTCGGTCCACCTGCCAGATTTTTTGCTCGAGATATGCTTCGCTGAGACTGCAAAGTCGGTGGAAATGTTGAGCACAAGACCATCGTCCATTTCAAGTTGAGTCGATAAAGTTGCTGGGTGAATCGTTACTAGTGGACTACTACAGCCGACTAAAAAAGAACTTTATTCTCACGGACAGATTATAGAAAGTTCGCTGCCAGCAAAAGGCCACGTTGAACAACTTACACTCACTTGGCTGACATGTTTGGTCGTATCTCTCTTGCGTTCATTATAGTATCCATTGCCGCCTTCTTCTGCGCGCAATCTGCGGACGCCGCGAAAGGCCCAAAAATCACTCATAAAGTCTATTTCGACATTAAACATGGCGACAAGGAATTGGGACGAGGTGAGTATCATGTGGGCATATCAAGTGTTTGGGCTCAGAAAAATGAAATCATCCTCAAGTCGTGATGGGTCTGTATGGTGGTGTACGTTCTCACATCTTTTCCGTTATGTTTGGAGTGGGGCTCAAATGAGGTTGTTCCGCAGACTGTCCCAAAGACTGCCGAAAACTTCCGCGCTCTGGCGACCGGAAAGGATAAGACTGGCAAGGACCTTGGATTTGGCTTCAAGGATTCAAAGTTCCATCGTGTCATCAAAGATTTCATGTATGTCCTTGAACTCCTCCCCTCCTGGTATATAGCTTAATGACAGCTGTTTTCTCAGGATCCAGGGCGGCGACTTCAGTAAGTCAATGTTTCTTTCGACGGAGTACCTGTTTTCCGCATTGGCTCACCACACCTACAGCCCGCGGTGACGGAACGGGTGGCAAGGTCTGTGTGCCTAAACTTTCATTTAGTAAATCCTCAACTCTGTTTTCCAGTCCATCTATGGTGACAAGTTCAAGGACGAGAACTTGTGAGCTATTGGGAAGTCGGTTGGCCATTCATTTTAAACGTTTTCTGTTAGCAAACTCAAGCACACTGGTCCGGGCACTCTCTCTATGGCCAACTCGGGCAAGGACACGAACGGTACGTTGTTTCAGTCTTATTATTTTCGTGCCCTTGTGTGACAGAACCCTCACTTAGGTTCTCAATTTGTAAGATCGGTGGCCTTTGAACAACATATAAACTGAGCTTTTTGCACAGTTCATTTGCACGGTTATCACCAACTGGTTAGACGGTAAACACGTAGGTCTCAATAGCCGTTCCTTGCCCAGTGTTTAATACTGGCCCTCGCAGGTTGTCTTTGGCAAGGTCGTGGAAGGAATGGATATCGTTCACGCTATTGGTGCGTTCCTTCTATCTGTTCGTTTGGTCGCGTCCCTTACGTGTCGCGATCACCCACCTTACAGAGAATGTTCCAAAGGGTGGCAATGATCGGCCACTGGAAGACGTTGTCATCTATGATTCTGGAGAGGTTCGTCTGAGTACCCATGCTCATTATTACGGCTTGCTTGCTGATGAGTTCCTCGCAGCTTCCTGTGGTGCCTGCGGTTGATGAACAAGGAAACGAGGTACCGCTTCGTGCTGAGCTGTAGTTCAGCCGCCCGTGTTTTTCATTGGCGCATCATGTCAATAATAAAATTATCTGTTGTTTATTCAACAGGATCTTGAAGACGAGCCCACTCTTGATAAAGCCTCCTTGACCCCTGTTGGAGCTGGTCTCCCGACTTCCACCCCTGTCGCTGAGTCGACAGATGCACTGTCTGTGGTTTCGCCTACTTTGGCTGACGCAACAGCTGAGGAGAAAGCTAGCTCTCCACCTCCGTACCTGATGTACGCCGTCATTGTGCTCTTCATAATGACTGTGTCTTGTGCTTTCTACCTCTGTGGAGGGGCGCGGTCAACCCTGTTGCGTCGCCTTGTTCAAAGAACACGGGCTGGGCGCTACCGCCGCGTCAACCGTGACGATGATGCGGAGAAGTAGCTACCTTGCGAAACTGCTGAAGTCACCCTCAAGTTGATGTTTACGTTGAGAACTGAAGATTTGAAGTCAATCTATTGTACACATTCCTTTCGTCTGGAACTCTCTTTACTGCAATCAATCCTTATGCTATATTTTTGTGACTAACGCTCGGTCAGGTAGTCGCGATACATCCCTTGCATGGCAACTTCGGCACTGGTCAGACGTGGGTCGAGTCTTTGACGAATACTGGAAGTCCGTATTCGACGGGCTTCAATTGCAGATTTTATTTATCTCGCTCGCGGCGAAACTCGTGGCCGGCTTCTGTCATCGATTCATCTCTCGAGAAGTCTCCCTCATAACTTTTCGGGGCTGGGTGTAACCACCGCTGGCAGCGGCTTCGACTGCGACCTCATGGAACGCAAGGCCGATTGACCCGGCCTGCACGTTCTCGAGACGCGCTGTCTTTTGCACTGAAACCCACGCCTTTACCGGCGTCTGCTGTGCCGTTCAAAGCCATTACTTTGGTATACCCGCGTCTAAACTTCGTGTTGCCACCTTTGCTTCGGATGTGACGAGGCTGGCGGGTATATGGCGTCCGATTGTCCTACGAATTTGGTCTCCATTCAATTCGGTGAGGAAGTGAAGTTGTCCATCTAGAGCTCCACCTCAACCGCAGAACATTGAGTTTGCTACAATTTGATCTCTTGAGACGACAGGATATGTACCTTTTAATTTGACATTGGAAATGAAGGGTTCATATCCTCTTGTATCAGACGAGCTTCCTCGGACGTTCAATTAGAATGGGCCTGCCCGAGACGAAAATGCGAGTGGGCACATCTTGCTCGGCGACTCATTAGTCATTGGAGACTCGCAGCGACCGTGGTGACAATGTGAGTCTGCTCAGCCGAGGACTTTCTCATGGGATGAGCCTGGGTCGTTGGACAGATCGTCTTTACGCAGACGAAGATGCCACGCCAACTTGAGGAAGGACAGTCTGGATCATTTATTTCACACGGCGACTCACAGAAAATTCAACTCGAGTCTCGAGGAGGCTCCGCACGATTTTTTCACTGGTAATTGCTCGTCTTCTCGGGTACATTGTGTATGTTTGATGCTGGAGTGCCAGCTTCAAGTGACAGTACGGTGCGCATCATCGTCCTACAGAAGCTGGAAAATCAACTGCATCAAGTAAAAAAAATGAGGCAACTATAAACCCCTACGGCAATGACGTTGCGTGACATTTACAAATGTCCTTGCGAGAGCACGCTCGACGACAGCGAATACAGTCGCTCTCCACTCAAACATTTGGCAAGAACCCACTCTGCCGCCACGCCTCAACCCACTTGGCCACCAATTCCTCTCCAACCACCGGCGCCTCCCTCAACCACCGACTCACTGCGATCGTCTTGTCCACACACAGTCCCGCCCTCGCCCTCTCATCAGTGGCCCCATACTTACTCTCGTAAAACGCCAACAGCTTGCGGCTTGGGTTACGCCGCTCGTTGGAGTCACTCGCACGGAGCGCCTTGAGCCAGTCGTGTCGCGGGAGCGATCGGAAGGACAGACCCGCTGAATGGAGGGCGCCGAGGATGGAGGACCAGGGGACGTTTGTTGGGTGGAGAATGTGGTACACAGGACAGTTGGTGGAGGTCGGCGTGGCGGTTGTGGACGTGGAGGCGCGATTAACGAGCTCGACGATGCTCTTAGCGGCATAGTCGACAGGGAGCCACGAGACATGTTCGTCGAGTTGAGGCAGGATGCCGATCGTATCTGCGCACTACCGTTCGGGTGAGTAATAAGAGAAAGGGGAGAGGGGAGGGCAAGCGAAACCGGAGGATCGCGCAAACTGACCTTGAAGACGAGCGAAATCCCCTCGGACTCGTTCCAGATCCCGTTGGTTGTGTCGCCTACCATCTGGCCGATGCCTGTGGGAATGATGCAAAGGTCGGGTCGTCAGGATGACTACCTTTCATTGTCTGTGGGACGTACGCAGAACTCCTGTGCGCAACGGCGTTGTACGGGCTGCAATCTGACACAGTTTCTCCGTTACCCACTTTGATTGTGCACTTGATCAACACGCCAAGTCAGTTAGGTAACATGATCATGACAAGGAAACGCCACGCAGCGAGGGAAAAGAACGTACTATCCCATCTCCTGCGCGACCCCCGGATTGTCCGTCACCGCCTCGGGAACCAATCCCTGCCCGACAGGCCAATTCGCCACCGCGCTCACGGACGAGGCAAAGAAAAATTGGGCGGGCTGGCCGCGCGGTGAGTCGAGTGCGAGCTTCATCAAATTGACAGCGCCCCGAACGTGTGTTTCAAAACTGTCAGGGTGTTACTTGGTTAGTAAGGGGGTTGAGTGACGTCGTCGATGAATCGATGACGCATATATGGTGCTCCTACGTACCTTGATATACCCAAGTTGAAGTTGACTGCCCAGGCGTTCTGGAGGAGGACAACGGAGAGTAAGTACACACGGGCCATTGGCAAGGAGGAAAGAACAACACGTACATGAATGATCACCGTCGCCCGGTCCACGATCTCGCGGTAACGCGCCTCGTCAAGACCCAACCGGACCGCCGGTAAATCCGCCGCAAGCACCACGATGCGCCGGTTCTCTTCCTTTTGATTGACATCCGGTGCCACACTAGCCGAGAGCCGTGTTGTAAGTTTTCGGGCCCGCATCGACTCCGTGACTCGGTTCGCCGCGTGTACGTCGTCCTTGGCACGACAGAGACAGTAGACGGTCTCTATGGACGGGTCTGCGAGGAGCTCATCGAGGATGTAGGATCCGAGAGAACCTGTGGCGCCTGTCAAGACGACCTACATGACGAACGGGTTCACGGAGACGGTGAGCGAGCCCTGGAATGGAAAGGTAGGTCTCACGTACCACTTTCCCAGCAGGGCCGTTCCGGTTGGTATGCTCCTTGGATGAGTACGCAAAGTGACTATATTTCTCGACAAGTTTGAGCATGATATCTTGGGGATTGATCTGCAATGTGTTGTTATCTTTACCCAAGGAGAGCGACACTATGAGCTTGGCCAACCTTTGCAAAGGACGAGTGAGTGACTACCACGGCAAAGCATAATGTCAACGTACTTGGCAATGGAAGGATGATCAAACACGACATTAGTAGGCAACCTCTTTCCACCCAAATCGATCTCCTAAAACGGAGCCTCTGTCAGCTCCAACCCAAACGAAGGAAAAAATCTAAACGCACGCACCCTCTGGATAGCATTTCGGATGCGTGTAGACTGCAGCGAGTCAAGTCCAAAGTCAAACAGATCCATATCGTCTTGAAGCACATCGATCTGCGACTCGATCGTCCTCCCAATCAGCTCCCTTACGACCGCCCTTGCTTCCGCCTCCCCTTCCAGCCGCTTCTTCCCTTCCGATCCCACATCCCCCTCGATGCGCCTATACACCTCCTCGATCATCCCCTCGAACTCTTTATATACCTTTTGCCTCAATATGCTTCCCTTGTCCGCCCTTGGAATATGTGTCCCATATGGAAGAAATACGAGCGCTTCCGTTGAAAGCTGGGAATGCGAAGGTGCTTCTGCGTTGGCGAGTGCAACGATCGGCGCGACGCGGCGGATACATTCATCGTGCGAACAGTGTTGAGCAACCTCGGAGAGGAGGATGAGCGCTCCGATCTGGGCACGGGCGGCGCCAAAGACGATGGCTTCTGAAATATACGGGGAGGAACGAAGAGTGAGTTCGATTGGAACTGGGTTGGTCTTTTCGCTATTGACCTGTTGTGTTCGGAGACAGTGAGGTAGAGAGGGTGATAAAGTGAAGATATGTACCATGACGAGCGTATCATCCACGCGGCCAATATACTTGTAGGCATCAGGGATCGAGGGGTGTTTGATGAAGAGGTCTTTGGTTGCATAAGACCCATCGGGTTGGTTTGACATAACCTATTTGGCGTTCATACCCAAGATGAAGATGTATGTATGCACAATACTTGCCTTGGTGGGCCATCCATCGAGGATATAGAGCTCATATGTGTCGTCGCCGTGGGGTTCGAAGCGCATATATTCATGTATGCCAGTATGCATATAGGGACCCCTTGCGCGGACCCAGTTCCATTCCTTATCGGTGGTGAAATCACGGAAGGACGTCATGAGCTGACCCATCTCAGCTGAAGCATATGAGACAAGTAAGACTCGCAGGGTAAGAACCATGGGAAAGAACAAAATAACGTACTGAGCCCATAATGGCCGACCAAAGGAACGCCTTCCGAGACGAGAAGGTCACCGAGCTCGTCTGGACAGGGGCTGCCTCCAAACATGACCAGCTTGAGACGTCTAAGAATTTGAAGACCCTCTGGTGTCTCTGCAAGCAGTTTGAGAGCGAGCGGGACACCAAAAAAGGCCTGTATATCGGGCGCTTGTGAGAGGAGGTTGATGATGTTTGCAGAGGTGAGCGGGATAGAGCGGGTTGGAAAGAGATAGAGAGGCTTCGCGGAATACCAGGCTCGCATGAGGTTTGAGTGCCCGTGGCCCTGCGAGGAGTTCCGAGTTTGAGTAGAGCAGGCAGAGAAGAAAAAAAGGCAGGCGAACGTGGTACAAGGGCAACGTCGTGAGGGCGGTGAGGCCAAAGTTCATCTTACAATTCCCGAGAGTAGCCTTATTGGTTGAGATGATGGGCTTCGGAAACCCGGTAGAACCGCTGGAGTGAATGATGCAAATGGGAATAAGGAACTCGACGTCAGGAGTGAGAGAGAGATCCCAGTGGGCTTTTTCCGGGTGTGCAACGCATGCATCGGGACCAAACACGTCTGAAGGAGGTTGGTGGATGATCGCTACTGACGACGGGTCAGAGAGAAGAGGAAGGGCAGCAGTTGCAGAAGAGAGCAAAGTGTCCTGTACGATTATGTGCGAAGCATTGGTAACGGTCAACAGGTGAGCGGTCGCTGCCGGCGAGTTATTTGGGGAGAGGAAGAGAACACCTGTGAAAGGAATAAGCAGTTGGGTAGTATAGAGAAAATGGAGACGAACAGTATCCCATGCGATACAAGGTCATTTCGGTGATGACATAGTCGATGTTGCTCACACCCAAGAGACCAACGGTGAGTCTGCTCGTTGAATCGCCCTTTGCACGACCTGGGAGGAGCCCAGAGTCTCTGAAATGATTGGCAAGAAGGGAAGCAGCTGCATCGAGGTCAGCGGTGGTGTACTTTGTATACTGTGACACAGGTCAGCACGGTGTGTTCTGGCTGAAGTCTAGACGTACGTTGAGGTCCTTGTCTGGGATGGCAAGGATGTGGAGGTCCGGGTGCTCACGGACTCTCTCTGCGATGAGCTGGTTCACGGAGAGAATGTCTGACATCTCTGCAGAGACGGGGAGCCATCGCACGTACTGTACTTATATGAGTTGAGAGAGAACGCGTGACCAAGAGCGATGACGGTCCGGACTACCCGCTGGTCGTGGAGGCTGACATGGATAAAAATTGCTCAAAAGACCGCGCTTTGAGCTTTTTTTGACCATTGTCATGCATTTTTTTCGGCTTCTCCATCGACAGACAAAGTCTGAGAGTGACGTCTCCACTTTGGTCACCGCCCCCGTCTTCGTCCCTTTACGGCCGTCATTACCCTCGTTCGACCCGACACGCGAACTCTACGCCATCGACTCGGTCCTTGAAAGCTTAGCAGATCCTGACTCCAAGACTATCGAATTAGAAGCACAGATAACCATTCTCAAGGACGAACGCTCCACCCTCGAACAAGACCTCGATGATTACCGCACCGACCTCTTTCATGCCCGCACTGAACTCTACTCGGAGATGCTCCGCAACGCACGCCACGAACAACGCGTCATGGACGACTTCCGCACTATCCAGACACTCGAGGCAAGGCATCAGCGCTTTTGCTCTCTCTTGGTCGACATTGGCATTCCTCGCCCGGCGGTTGACATGATTTGTCAAGTCATTCAGTCGGGACACGGCTCTCCGGAAGACATCATTGTGGACGCCATCAAGGATGCGGCGAACGACGACAACACCCTCTTGGCTCGGCTCAAGCCCATCATCAAGAACGAACGTACCCCGGAGCACTACCAGTCCGCTCTCAACATGACGTTGAGCATTCGAAAGGAACTCAAATCTCAGAAGAAACGGTCCAAGTTTTGGAAGAAGCTCGCGCAAGACGGTGATCGACATGCAGATACCGTCACCCCTTCCCCTTCCGATATTTCGTCCATCCGTCAAGAACTTTCTTCAGAAAGGCAGGATGCACTGGATGCCCTCCTCTCCCGCCGCCGTACAGCCAAGTGCTCAGACAACATAGACGGTGATGTTTTCGGAGGTCAGCGAAGGGAGTCAACCTTGGATACGCTGGCTGGTTCTCTCGCTTCCCGTCCGCGTCTCTCTATCCAGGAAAACCTCAGGCTCTCCTCCTCGTTCTCCTCGTCTTCTGCCTCTTCTGTTTCGACGACATATCACTCCTACCTTTCAGGCCATCCTCGACTCCAAAGGGGTCCTACCACTGACACACCAACTATTTCATCGCGTCTTCCCTCTTCCCTGTCTACCTCTCTCCGCCGTTCCTTCAGGAGTTCCACGGAATCCGTTGTTCTTGGCAATATAAACCTCAACGTTTCACGGTCTTCCTCCATCGACCCCGCCCTTCAAGAAGAAGAAACTGAACAGCAAGCTGATACCGAAAACGCTCCAGCATCTACGGTAACCCTCAGCCAAGATCTCCTTCAGGTTTGCATTCCGTTCTTTCTTATATTTCATCCTTCCCTAGCGCACTGTGCCTTTATCGTCTTCTCTAGAATACCAGACGTACATCACAAGGAAATGGACATCATCGCATGTCTTCGACGACCTCGAGACGCTCAGTTCCCACTCGCTCAACCAGATCTTCTTTTCGTCTCTCCGCGTTCTCACCCTTCCGGGCGTCTCGTGCCACCGAACCATCGACAGTGCCTGATTCGGACGTCTCACAACACACGACCATCGATGCGCCGTCGTTTGACACACCCGACATTATGCGTCTCTCGGACCTCGCGACTAGCACCGACACGGATACGCCTGCCTCGACCGCAATGACCGAGAGTAGCCAGGACACGCCGTTCAGCGACGCGCTTTCGCTGCTCAAGTGTGGTGCCGATACACCATTCTCGCCGATTGATCTCGAGTCACAGATGCCTTCGACGCCGCTGGGCTTGCCCTCTGCCTGCAAGGCCCTCGGTGGGACTACGTACACCAACGGTACACGGTTTTTGGAACACGTTGGATGCGATTCATCGGTATCCGCGTCCGAGTCGGGTGCCCTGCGTGTGGAAGGCGACGATCACGATCACCCTCACGAGCATCCGCACGCAGCAGACTCGGGCACAGACACGATCCCCATTGGGGAATCCAAGGACTCGCTCTTCACCACTTCCGTCTCGTCGCTGTCCGCGAGCGACACGCCTGCTCCGACGACACCTACCACGCCACCAAGCAACGGCAGCAGTACGGGCACCAGTCCGGGTGCGCGCAAGGCGTCCTTCGGGCGAAGCATGCTCCCCATTCTGGCGAAACATCTCCGGCGGCTCTCGCTCTCGGGGACGTCTCCAGATCGAGAGGGGTTCGTGGACAAGCTGCGCGGGCTGCGTTCGTTGTCGCGGCCCAGGTCCAAGTCCAAGTCGAGGTCCAGAGCTCGGTCAGGGTCCGAGTCTGAGTCCGCTTCTGGGTCTGCATCGGGATCAGGATCAGGATCGGAGTCGGTCTCGAGGTCGTCGCCTCCCAGCGTATGGCGGGGCTCACCTGCGCGCTCCGAGTCGAGCAGGAGTGACCAACTTACGGCGAGCCCGAGTCCGAGTCCGATCAAGGGGTCAGGGATCCCAGTGTTGCAACGGCAGCGACGGATGACGATTCGTGCGCGGAGGATGACGAAGGGCTGAGGATGATATCAGTAGTGGCGGTAGATCTCGATTTTCCTTCAATGAACAGTTGGCAGATGGGTTTCGTTGTATATATATATTCCTATTCCAGTATAGCGTGGACTCCGAGTCAGAAGTCTTTTGCGCTGCGGACTCCTTTAGTCGAGTTGGATTCGATGAATGCCCTAGAACATCAATTTACACAAATCCTTGGGCGCTTGGAACTAATCTAATCTCCATGCTGCTGCCTGTCCTGAACGCCCAACGAGCCAATAGTACTTCTACGCACGAATGTGGACGTTCGACCTTTGAAAAATTTATCAAGTCTCGTACAATCCCTGCAGAAGTCGAAGAAGGTACGTCTTGCAATCAACGACATTCGGGTTTATGGGTGACCGAATAACATCCAGACATACCTCATTTCCATGAATTTCCTGATCCCAATCGAGTCCATCAACGATTGTCGGTGATTGAGAGGCACGGCGCCTCGATGGGTCTAATCATGTAACCGGCGGGGCGTGTGATAGATCCTTATATCGGATCCTTCTGACTTGTAGACGCCGTCGTCTTTCTATCGCTTGATCGAAAACCACGTCTTCGAAATGCCTATAAGCGACGAATATGCTGCTCGTACGGCCTGCCGAGACCACACGGTGATCAACACACGACCGTTGAGAGGATCTATGAGGGGGATGTTCCTCAGCAAATGCGAGCTAGCGAGGTGGAATTACGGATGCAAGTATAGTCATACCATATTCAACGTCGATCGGGTGCACAAGTTGGTGAGTCGTATTGGATCGACTTACCTTCGAGGTAGAGCGAGATTTTAATTCGTCCCAAGGGAAGCCACGATGGGCGAACAACTTATGTCGTCAGTTTCGACTATGGACATGGTTTTGAGAGGTATGGGGGTTATGAAGGCTTTGATAGCGGCTGGGACGTGAGGATACTACCGGACCCGCCAAAAGGACATGTGGGTCGCGTCAAAACCTGCAAT